>BRZM01000305.1:79908-114979 GCA_033238685.1 Lates japonicus | reverse complement strand
AAATGATGGACAGATGCTCAGTTGGTTTACATTGTAGCAGCTGTTCACAGCGGCTGGGTTCACTGTTCCTGATCAATACTGCAACGATTCCAAAGAGTTTTTATCCCTGTCAATTATTTACACACAAAAACATGGAAAAAAATAAAGCCCAAGTTCAAAAATACCAGAGTTCTCTTTTAAGAATTGAAGTCAAACACAGACACATTTCCTGTTGTGCCACATGAAACTTATTTAATGAGTGTCCCTTTATAAAACAACACCAGAATCACAGAAGTCATCAGGGCAGGGAAGATATAAAAAAGGACATAAAAATAAAGTTAGCGAAAGTGAGATGAGTGATTATCATTTGTCAGAGTAGAGAGCTTTGGTAGAACACTGATGGAAACGTGACAGAAAACTTCTTTAGTACTGAACTGGAAGCGAACACAGAAGATTTCCCACAGTTCCCAGTCAAACATCAGTACTCTGATTAGTTACCAGTGTGATTCCCTTATAATCATAGTCACATATTATATAAATACACACTATAGTATTGATAATATTGATCCCTTTAAAGTCTGGACATATCAAATATCATTCTGCAGTTCAAGTTTCTTTTGATTATGAAAAAGTATTTGTTCTGTTAATTTTCCATTTGGTCTGAATATAAAGAGGTAAAATAAAATGATTCAAATGAAAACATTCTTCATACTGCAGAAAAACACAAATAAGAGTGCTTTGTCTAAATGATCCACAGCAAATACAAGTTGTCCCAGTGTCCATTATGTCCACTGGATCACAGCACACGTTTTAAATCTATTAAAACTGTAAAGCTCCAGTGACTGACACTTTTCTGGGATACAAGCTCTTGTGTATGATGTTAGCAGACTGACTCAACAGCCAGTGAGGTGACTGCCTCTGGCTGTTTTTGCTTCCACAGTAACATTCAAAGACAAGTGCAAGGTTCAGTTCTTGTTTAAGCACCATCTGTGCGTTGCAGCAAGGCCTTCATTCTCCTCCTCTTCATGACTGTGCGACTGTAAATGTAGTGGTTTATCAATGTGTCCTTTAGAAGAAGAAAATGTAGTGCATTGACCCTTTAATGAAGAATTCCACTCAGGAGAGATCTCTGGAATGTAGTTTTCCACTGTCACTAACAAGCTGATATTGTCCAACACTGACAGGACATCAACTGGATTTAAAATGGTCCATGCTTCTTCTTTGGTGTTTCTCAGCTGGATCACCTGAATACACCATACACTGTATCTGGTTCATCATCTGGTTTTTGGCTCTGATGTCCCTCATCAGATGTTGACCACAGTTCACTTTGTCATGGAGAGTGATCCACTTGAGGTGAGCTGCGTCTACACTCATGTCAAGTATCTGTGACAGTGTGTTCCCATTCTTTCTCTCCTGCTCTGCATCGTCTCAGCAGACATGCAAGAAAATAAAGTTTAACTAAAGACATTTTCATCCTGGATGCTGTTTTCTCATCATTTTCCAGAGTTCTATGAAACTGTCATCATTGTTTTGACTGCTTTACTACACTTTAATAGAAATATGTATGAGACTGCACAGTTCTGGAGACATGAAGATGTGTGGAAAATTTTAGAGGTGGCTCAAACTGCTCATAAATTCACTGTAGAGACACAATTAGACACAATTTTGCCTGAAGCAGTGTGTGTGACCAGAGTTGAAAATTTGCCTGTATCTCCAGGCTTTATGAAATTTACTTCATAAACATCCAGAGAGAGGAGGAGAAAGAGAGACTGCAGGGAGGCGACAGAAAGAAGTGAAGTTTCAGATCAGTCAGAGGCTGAGCCTGGACCTGATCGGTCTGTCTGTTTGCTAGTTTACAGCCAACATCTGGGTCAAACACCTCAGGTTCTCCAGCAGAATCATCAGTGCAGCTGAGATTCTCTGAGCGCTCCACTAACATCACATCCAACTCTGCTCACTGCTGTAAGTGTCTCTGACTCAATATTAGATTTCTGTACAAATCTAATGGCAACAAAGAGTGGCCAGAAAATATAACTACAGTTGGACAAGTTATACAAGGTTATACAAAGCAATAGCTACTTATTGTATAATATCTATCTGGATACATATTCAAAGAACTTATACAATTAAAACCTAAATTAAATCAACAAATCTGAAACCAGAGACATGTTCATTTACTGAGGTTTACTTATTTTATATGGACCATATTCCACTGCGTGTGAACTAGTATCGACCTACAGGCAGACCTGGGTCACTGTGTTAAATGAAACCAGAGCCAGAGGTAGGAGACATTATACTCACTACATCAATTGTACCATGCTCTGAAATAAACCCATACTGTGCACCAGCTTACTCAGCACGGTGAGTTTTCAATGAGATAAAAGCCTGAGTCTGGATGAACCATAGCACTCCACACTGCAATGACTGTGGTAATCCTGACTTTGTGATTCTGCTTCCTAGATGGTCAGGAAGTTTTTTGGAAAATGATGGAAACAAGGTCAGGTTATAAATGGCTAAACTGTCAGTTTTGCAGCTAAAATCTCCCTCTGAATACCTATTGTCCTGTAATTTTCCTTTGCTTTCTGCCATCTACCCTTAATACAAAAGTGCACCAAATTAGACAGCCACTCAGGAGCCTGGTGCTTTTACGAAAATAAAATTAATCTTAGAAGAAACAAAAAGTAGGGTCTTTGTGTCAGTTCAGGCATGTTCAGAGTTGTGTTTTTTCTCTGTTGTACTGCACTAGAGTCAGTTTGAAGAAAGGTGGGGGAGAGGCTATTAGTTGACTCTGCCTGCATAAATCAAGACCTGCAACCACCTGGACACACACACCACTTCAAAAGAAAGTGGTAAAGCTGGGTTGTGATACACAAGATCCAAGCAATGAAATCCCTTACTAAGGCAGCTATAATCAGTGTGGCTGCAGGCCACCAAATATTACACATACAGCTTAGTTGCCCCAACTCATGATACAAATTCCTGATTGGCCGGGCGGGGATGGAGCAGAGAGCCAAAGCTGCTATAACATCCACGCCTCCCGTCACTATGACCATGATGTAATGATAGAACCACACACAGGCTGGACAACACACCACTGTACTGAGAGAGAGACAACAACATCTGTCAGAGCAGGTCACAGAGGGGGGAGAACCAACAGCTCTGACTCCTCTTCATCAGCTGACTCTGTCCCTCTCGTTTCCTTTTAATACATCGCTCCTCCTCATTAAGAGTCTTAGACTTCTTTTGTTTGAACAATTTGTTCTCAACAAAGTTTTCTTTCATTATAATATACCATGTAGTTTAGTGATGTAGTTGTGTACTGTAGCGTGGTGTATGTTGAACATCTGTACAGACATTCATGGTCCCCAGAGGGTGAATTCATCACGTTAAACTTTTCTTTTTGTCCAATACATTGGTTTCTGACTAAATAAGCTGAGAGCACTGCTGTGAAGTAGCTGCTGACATGTCTGTACAGAGTCTACAGCACTCACCACGACCAGGAAACTGATCTGACCTGTCAGCTCAGTAGTGTCCCTTTAATCATGGGCATGTCAGTAAACAACAGTGCTTTCATCGAGCCTTACTGACCTAATGTTAGAGGAGGTCCTATAATGATTAATATTAATAGAACATAGGCTCAGTCACCACTTTATTAGGAACACCTATCCAAAACTGATGTAGTCTAATACAACAGTCCTACAATAAATCCTCCTTCATTAACTTTGTGTGTGTGTGTACTAACTGGCAAGGATGTATAGCCTGAATGATCATCACAGCTGCTCCATTAGCCAACTTATCAGTGAAACTCATGGCTCCATAAACAAATGCTCCACTTTGCTGCAGAGAGAGGGAGGGAAAGAGGGAGAGGAAGAGGAAGAGGAAGAGGAAGAGGAAGAGGGAGAGGGAGAGGGAAGGAAAGAGGGAGAGGGAGGGAAAGAGGGAGAGGGAGAGGAAGAGAGAGAGAGAGAGAGAGAGGGAGAAGGAGCAAGAGAGGGAGAGGGAGAGAAAGAGGGAGAGAAAGAGGGAGAGGAAGAGGGAGAGGAAGAGGGAGAGGGAGAGGAAGAGAGAGAGAGAGAGGGAGAAGGAGAGAGAGAGGGAGAGGGAGAGAGATAAGGACAGTGGACTGTTAATGAACACTCTCAGTAAGGTTATATCGTATACCTCTGACTCTCTCACACATATGCATCTTACTGTCTGATCGGCGATGAGCTCAGCAGTCATGGAGAGCGATATGACCAGGATGGTGGCTGAGCCTGCCCCCAGCAGAACAGCCGCCCCATACACCTGCTGCCCCATCCTGTCGTCCAGCAGCACCCAGTAGGAGAAGGCCATAACGAGCAGCAGGCCCACAAAGTAGGTCAGCTGGAGAGACACACACAAAGTATGACTTCTGGATATAAGTGGTTTGCTGGTTGAAATCCACCTCTGGTGAAACTAAGCACTATGCTCTGGTTTTGATACTTTGATACTCTTCCCATTAACCCAATGAAACATTGTTGACTTAGCATTCACTGAAACAGCAGAGAACCAGTTAATCAACTCTTGGCCTCACTTCCTCTGTGGTGATTTTTAGGCCACGGTTAGGACTGCAAAAAGAAAAGGGAGTTTCAGGTACATGCTTTGGGTTGGGTAAACACTGGAATAAAGTCAGTCAGTTAGCTGTGGGTTACACCTGAGCCCTTATTTTAGCCTGTATTTGTTTACATACGGGTGTGTGATTAAAAGTTATGGTGCATGAGCTTCCAACAAGTCATAGTCAAGACATAGTCTATAGGAATTCAGGGTTAAAGATAAAAGTAGCCTGATCGACTGAACTACGTTTTCAATTTCACTAAAAAACTGGGAGCTCTGAGCTGTGACTCAGAGATCTGGATCACTACACAACCTGAGTCAACTATAGATGTGGGTGGCACATGCACAAGTGTGATTGGTTTACTGCACATAAGGTCCACCATCATGGACAGCTGCTTCTGCAGATGCCGCAGACTAGCCAGTGAAGTAATCAACCAAATGTAAACTGGACTGAATTCTATAAAAATACAAACAACCTTCTCACAGTCTGGAGTTTTTGGACTTGGATATAATTTTTCATTTAAAATTTCATTTCCGTTTGTTTGCTGTCTTAGTCCAGTATGATAGAACAATTGAAAACCACTCATCTCCATCTCTCTCATCAGTCTTTGTCTTCACATGCTCATTTGCCGTGGTAAAATGGCATAAAATGGCACATGCTCAACAATGTATGGTTGACTCAGATCATGTAGTCACAGTTTGGAGCCAGACAAGGTGAGAGGTTCTACTTACACATTTTCCAATTAGTTTACTGAGAGGCTTCATAATGAAGGAGGACAAGAAGCCACTCAGGTACATCACTAAAGGGATTGTCGCTATGAACTTCTGTTGGAGAGAACAGGAGGAGAAACATCAGGAAAGGAACATTTCATGTAAAATATCAAAAATAAGAATAAAGCAGAATGATTTTGTTTTACCTTTGGCAGCCCCAGAGTGTTAATGAGATACATTGAGATGTAGGTCTGAGACAGATTCACTATCAACCTGGTGGACATATAGAGTAAGGCCACCTACAGAGACACAGTGACATACAGATCTGTCAGCAAGAGAAAACTCTGAACACTGTTTTATGTTTTTGCTTTGAGAAGTTTGACAACACAAAATGTGGCAACTGTCAAGCTGTTGAAATAGGAACTGCTGACTGCAAAAAACATTATCTGTCCCAACCTGACCAGCTTCAGTTAAAGTTAAGGTGTTTTACTCTGAACGACAGAGAGTAAGTCTGCTTTAACATCATCCTACCTGGTAGAAAGAAGGCTGCTGCAGCCAACATTTCCACTGAAGAAGAGATGAGGAGGTCTTGGCACGCGGAAGCAGGGGCCTCTGCTCCCCCCCCCCCTCCTCCTCCTCCTCCTGCTCCATCCTCTTCCTCCTCGCCTCCTCTCCTCTGGCCTCCCCTCTAGCTCCAGGCCTCTGCTCTGTGGTTCCCAGGTGGAAGAAGATTGAGAAGAGAGTGCCGATGCCCAGCACAATCAACGCCAGATTCTGTGAGCAAACATAACACATCACACAGTTCAGATTTGTTGTATAGTGGTAATCAACCAGCTGTTTTGGGGTTCTTTCACACCTTAACTGTGTGGATTGTGGCCTGTCGCAGACTGAAGGTTGGTAAAACATGTGACACCTCTCTTGTGATGTAAAACCAACACCATCAATGGTGATAAATATTCCAATAAAAACCCAGAAAGTAAAAACAGCCACATGGACTCTATGCAACCTCTAAATGGAAAACACAAAGTGCTGCTGAATGGGATTAGGAAACAATCCCCTTAAAAAAGTCTGACATGTACTCTTATTTCAGGAGACAGTCCTGATAGATGTGTTTGTGTAATAACGTGGACTTGCTTATTTTAGAAGCTAGAAGTTTAGAGATATCTGTGTAGATCAGATAAGCTAGTGTGATAGAGTGGTATGTTAGTGTGCTGTATATATTGTTTACTAAAGTGACTAATCAAGTTCCATCCACTTAGTCATATATGGGCATGTGTGTGGGGGGTGGGTGTGTTATACCTCTGACAGCTGAAGCTAACAACAACTTTCTTTGTACTTGTGAAAAGCATGGTTTGAGCCTGATGAGATCCAGGTGACTGATCTTATTACAGTGACACTGAATATTAACACATCTTCTGTTTGAGGGCCTGTGCCACCTACTTAATAGGTTTATGTTTGGTATGGAGTCAACAGTAAAATCCTGGTCAATTCTAAGTGTAGAATAATTTCTCCAATCCATGTGTGTGTAATCCCACAGTTCCACTGTGTTTTAGACTTTTCATAATTTTCAAAGTATGGTGTTGTTCCTTCTAAATCTTAAAACAAAGACACAATATTTTCTGACAAATTGCAAAATGTAACACAATCTCGCTCAGGAGAATCTGGTCAGTTAATCAAAACTGAAAACATTCAAATTCATTGTTGTGACATTTTCTCTCTCTGTTTCATGCTGGTTCAATCAAGCTGGAAGTTCTTCTTCTTTGTCTCTGTCACTATCAAACTTCTGGCTTTATTCCTCTCTCTGCTGTCCATCATTTCAGTATGAATAATGCCTCAATTATTTGTCATTGTATCCAAACTGAAGTGGTAGCTATTCTATTAATCAATGGGCTTCTAAATGTAATATCTTCAATCATTTCAGGACTCTGGGGTTCTAATCATTTAGTGATGCTGCTCCTATAGATATGGTGGCTACCCAGCTTCTGCTCCCAGACATAATGAAACATCCAGATGATCCCTGCCCACAGATGGGGATATCACTGGTCCAGAGCCACATCACCGGGTGGGTACATGTCCCGCTGGCTGCAGACAACAGGTAGGCCACTGCACTGATGGCCCGCTATCACTGAGCCGCCTTCAAACACACAGGAGGAGAACTAACATATTTCAGGACCATGGTTGCACTGCATACTGCATGTGTAACATGTTAGTGCCTGTATGCAGTGGGTTGCCCAGCATGCTCTGGTGACCGGCTCTGGAATAAAGAGACAGGTGGAGATCTGCAGTGGCGTGGCGAACTGACAGTGGTGGGGATGGTCAGGGCTGGCCCACTGAGGGGGAGTGAGGTCTGTGGTTGGACGAAGATGAGAACACCAGCTCAAGATGTACTGAATGCCACACAGTGAAATAACGGGCACGAAAACTCTTAATTTGGGTGAAAAAATCTGGTCGGGCTTAAATGTATTCATTCAGAGCGAGCATAAAATTCATACTTTGTTTGTTGAGGTTATGAACCGCCAATGATGGCAGAACCTGCACAACATCCAGCCTGCTGCACCTTTTGTCTAAACCTTTGACCGCCATTACGTTGTAGATAATCACATCCACGGGTCCTCAAAAGCTTTAACATTCAAGCACTTTTCTTTCAACGTTTTTGTTGTATAAGTTCCCTGTGCATTGCTCTTCATAGATACTAAAGGTCTGGACTACAGACCAGCATGCACTCCATGCAATAACGAATGACCTGCGGTTGTCCCAGCCCTGAAATCCCGCGGTGGCCGACAACAAGACACAGTCATATACCATTGTCTCAAAAGGCCTAGCTTTTGCTGTTTACTATGGGATTTGCTTTCATGTTTGAAATGAAAAGTTTATAAATGTGATGATTTTCAACTCGCTCTCCCAGCAAGATGCGCTGGCCAGATGGACCCATTGATAATTACTGATCTGTGTCTGTTCATAATTTGGTTCAATTCAAAAAAAATCTAATTTGCCTATAGTGTGACACCATTATAGAGGTTCCATATTCTTCTGCCCTATGGACGATATTGCCATTCAGGCACTGTCTGACACCATGGCTCTTTGGGATATAAAACTACAAACTGTTATGACACTTGAACATTTCCCGTAGTTTTCACTTTAAGCATAGATGGAGAAAGGTTGAAGACACCATAAGTATCTTAGTAGATATTGTTTGCAATCCTCCAGAACAGCTTCAGTGTCCTGTGATGACTCTCAGTCTCAGAACTCTGGAGAGACAAATTGTTCTTTAAAGATATTCCTTCATTTGATGGTGATGGGTGCCTAACATTGTTATAGTATTCATTGGGTTTGGATCTGAGACGACTTCAGGCCACAGTTGCCTCATTGTCTCAATGTCCTATGGATGGGGACTTTTCATCATCCTGTTTCTTTCAGGATATCAGTTCCATGTCACCTGCTCCTTGTGTCACTAAACTACTTTTACCACCTTAGTCATTCAGCAACAATGAAAGGAAGGATACCTCTGACCCTTTTATATATCTTCATCATTGGAATACGAAAAAAGCATGATCATTGGTGGATCAATATAAAATGCCAGAGGTGCTGAGAATGGGTGCATAGTCAACGGTGAAGTTACATAGAATACCACGCTTTATGAGGAGCATGCTGGCCAGCTGACTGATAACAACATTGCAAAACTGATTATTTTCAGTGCAACATAAATCCTATATACAACTGGTTTTGTGTTAGCTTGTTTGAATAACTTCATGGCATTAATGTACTTCGGTGGTTGTAGGGCTGACATACACACTGGACTTTCTCTTGCGACAATGCTGAACATTCACTGGGCAGCTTTTGGTATAAATATGTGTTAATATTATCAGTAGTTGTCAGTATAAGTTTGAGCCTCTTTTAGAATCATTTTACGAAACCTGGTATGTGAGGTAATAATACAGGCATTAAGGTGTGCCTGCCTTGAACACAGTGTGTATGAAGTTTCAAATTCTCTGAACTCACGTTGAATACCTTAACTGTTGAAGAATGATCATTTCTGAATCTCTCGTGGGGGCAGTGAGGAGGGAGCCCCCAGTGTAAGCCGCCTCATCTGTCGGCTGTCTACCTTGACTTACAACTAAATCTGAATCTCTCTTGTAGTTCCTGGCCGAGGGGTTCGGGGTCAGACTCATGTCAATGAGGCGTGCATCAGCTATCACCACTGACAGCAACAGCACACCTACCACAGGGGACAGCCTCAACTCAGTAATATACTGTAAGCAATCATTAGTGACAGCAGGTGAAACAAAAAGAAATATACATTAACTTCCTTAAATTCAGTTAATATCCATACAAGAATATGTCATTTATAAAGACAATATTCAAATCCATTTACAGTGATCATCGTCTGGTTGGTTTCAATTTCAGACTTCACGTTATTTGAATCCCAGCTAGGTAGGTAAAAACTTCTTGGTGCCGAACCACATGAACTTACCTGGGTCTCGTTCAGAAAGTGTCCCCGCATGGCTGCGACTTCCCAGGAGGCTGGCAGAGGCCTCTCTGTATCCCGACAGCCTGTTTCCATTGAAGACGACAGAATAGTCCAACAGAAAATCTCCTTTTCATTAACTCAAAACAATGAACTCGCGTGGAGGTGGATAAAGGCGGAAGCTGTTGAACCTTTTCGGTTCCGTTTTTCATATTTGCTTTTCATACATAACGTAATGTTTGTTAGGTATTCACACACGTTTCCTGCAGGCGATAAAACAAAGGCCTGTTCCCTTCAACCTCATTGACAATATCTCTTGTAATCAGGTGACAATGGAAGATGCTGACTGAGGAAAACATCTGGATGGAATAAAAACCATACAGGCAATACCAGAGGATAAGATGGTTTTAATCATCGCATTCTACTCACATCACGTTTAACACATTCAATAAGGTTAAACAGGGGCGAGATGTTGCATTACAGGCTATGTGATAGTACGTGCGAAACCTGTCATATTCGACCCGTCGTGGCTGCGCGCCACAGCAGCAGAGTGTGATGTTAAACTAACATGAACAGCTTCATATTCTAACCTTTAGCTGCAAAACACACGTAAAGGCTTTGCATCTGGCGTACCTTATAAACACATGTAATAATAACGCGGACGAGGCAATGATGACGTAAACTTTTTAGCTTAGAGGTGTGGACCAATAATCGCTAACACTCATCTCAATAATAATGGATCCTCACAGGCTGATTCCTCACATTGACATTCGACGGCAGATAAATGTAAGAAAAGTGGGAGCATGTACTCAATCAAACAAAGGCTATCATTTGTACATAAGGAAGACAGGAAATACCGATATAGAAAACCCATACGGTGTCAAAAATACGCTATACGTTCAGTCTCTCCAGCTTACAATACTGGCTGTGGCCGATGTCAGGTAAAGGTTCATTACATTCTTGCATTCCACACCACAACGGTTTGACATAGAACATGAACAATCTCTTGGGGTGTGAAGTTGCTTGCAACCTGCCTCCCACAATGCTAGATAGTGCTGTGCATGTAAATAGACATGGTATTATTCAGCACTATAAATAAAATAAAATAATCTTGGGAATATATATATGCAGACATTAAATAAAACTGGCAAATATTGTTGGGATCAGAGAGAAAAAGCACCTTCCATGACTATTTTCATTCTTTTTGCCCATGGCTACGACTCATTCGATACACTTCTCCTCCAATCAATTAAACACTGGATCTTGTTTTATTACAAACTTCCTCGTTTAATGACAATGATTATTAACCTGGTGCTCTCAACTGTACTTATAAAACCTATTCCTTGAAATATATTATGTAACTATTATTATTTTTAAATAAGCCCTGTCAATTGGTTTTCCAATTCCGTGTAATGAGAGGTATCAGCTAGCTCCAGGGCTCTAATCGCAGATTAAGTCAGGATCACTCTGATCATTGATTGTTTTCCTTTATTGGTAATTCCAAGAAAATATCAGATCACCAGACTAAGTTGGGAATTCATAATTTTAGAGGCTCTAATGAGATGACCAGACCTGTCCAATCTCATGAGGACTCAGAGCAAAAATAGTGGCAGTATTGTTGCACATGTGATGGAGGTGAGGGTTCTTCTCTCTCTTTTTTGTCCCTCTACTTGCCTGTCAGTCTTTGTTTGTGTCTGGTTCTTTGCTAAATCAACATAAATGTTTCAGAACCTGATTCTTGTTGTGTTTGTGCTAATATTACTTGTTTTCATTGGATAATCAGGCATTCATTCAATTCATGATTCATTGAAAAGACCTAAAACAATCCAGAGTCTAAATTCATTTGTCAATCATGAAGATTCGTCATGACTGGCTGATTATTTGTTAAGCAAATGCCAGAGCATTAGTTCCTGTTCCTCAATAGTTTGTTCATTTCAATTCAATTCAATTCAAACAGATCAGATGAATATTGAAGGCGTTATCTGAACTCTGAAACGCTTGTCGTTGCTGGTGTCCCCAGGTCCCAATCAATAATGGCTCTTGGCTGGTTGCAACCCTTTACAAAATGGATAGGTGGATCTAAAATGGTAAATAGATATGAATCCAGACCCATGACATCAGAAGCATCTCTTACTTAGTTTTCTTTATATTGCTCTGTTTGCAGACACCCTTCAGGCTGTGGGTGTTCTTATACAAATTCTGTTGTATTGATAACACTCTGTCAGCTCAAGACAGTTGCCCAAACTTCAAGAAAGGTGCTGTACCAAATAAGCCCTTTTTTAGATTTGAGTTTAGGTTTAGATTTTTCAATTATATGACCTGCCTGTATGTAACTTCATACATGTCTGCAGTAGCGAGTCAAGATAAATAATATACTTATTATCTCTAATAAAATATCTCTAATTAAACACCTTAAATAACAGAATCTGGTTTTATTTTATTTTAGTTGTTTTAATGGAGTTGTCTGGCTTTTCATCCCCAAACTAGAAAAGAGGAAAAAAATAGAAAATTAAAATGAGACTATTACAAAATTACATTTAGGGTGCACAAGCTACCAAACAAACGACGCTCAAAGACGAAAAAACTTTAAAGAGTTCAAATTACGGACAACTTTTTGTTACAGAATTAAAACAGAAAAAAGCAACTCTCTTGCAACTTGCAGTTCTTCTTGTGTGGTTGTGAGGGTTTCTCTGAGGGTCATGACCAGCCCTGGGTGGTCCATTGCAGAAATAGACCAACTTTTTCGGTGTGTGCTTGACCCAGGAATAAGCATAAGTATATTGTGAGGCCTGGCATCCTATAAGTCTAAGTGACTTAGAACGATGTTGACATGTTCTATATGTGTTATGTGTGTTTTGTGTGTGTGCGTCTGTGGAATCCTGGTGCATCTGTCACTTTTGTTTGTCCTCTCTTCTTATCCTCTGGTCCGCATCTCTATCTCGAACCAGTCAGTAGGAAGAAAAAATGATGATGTCAGGACCAAACTGGAATCAGATGCATCAGCCAAATCGCTTGCTTTCACAGTCAGCTGTTCATTCCCAACAGTCACAGCAGTTTGATCAGTTCAGTTCAGTTGTGATATAAATGGAAGGTCCTGTTTTTGGCTAAGTCATTTAGCTCTGAGGGTGGAACAAACTCTTATTTTGTCTCTGGTGGTTCAAGACAGTGAAACCAGTGAATCAACAGCTGCCTGGTGATCCAATACAGTCTGGCCCAGTGAACTACAGGATAACTCTGTGGCAGGAGGGAGGGCAGGAAGAGGATGGACCAGAAGAGGAAAAGAAATGAAGTGAAAAGTAGGTTTCTCCTTTCATTGCCTCTTGAGCTTTCTCACTCTGACACCTCCAGCTTTGCTGTTTATTTTAAACATTATAAATATTCAGTTCGAGGATAAGGATTTTAATTCAATTATCTATATAATGCTGTCTCAATTATATTCAGGATGTTGAGTTTAATAATAATGGATAATTTTGAGGGTTTTGGGTTGTGGACATTAGCTAATCTGGTGAGTGTTTTATTCTCAATGCATTTAAAGGTTAAAAGCAAAAAGTTGCGAAATCATGCCACAGTTCTTTTGATATTTAAAACCTGGTTTTGACTTAGCTAAACTCCAAATCCTGGACTACTCAGTGAAGGACACAAATATTGATTTTGTGTTTGTCTGTATCAGATGCGCTGCATAGTCTATAATGGTGTCAATTTATACAAATCAGTTTGGGTGTGTGATTGGCTAAAACTAGATTGTTTTCAGTGGACGGTTCTTTGGCTCTCAGTTGCAGGCACAGGCTCTGACCCATCAGTGAGCCAGCCACTGAGGTTTGATACTGCAGCTGCAGATGCAGGTGTGGAGTCGCTCGATTCTCACTCAGTGTGGGGTGGGCTGGCTAATAGCGTGAGGGCAGGGCTAATCTGGTCAGTTAAAACTGACAGTGTCATGGTGATCAAGGAATAAACATTTCTTGAGCGCCTTGTCTCCTGGTGTTCATATATATATTTGTAGAACAGCCTGGAAAAGTCCATTGCGGCTCAAGTATAAAATCTTAGCTCTTAAAGGAGAGAAAGAAGAAAATAATTGATCAAATATTGGTTCTATTTATTTATATTTTCTTAGGACAATCATATAGTCATTTCAATCAAAATAATCATCTGATATATCAGTCTCTGTTCCTAGGTGTGTCATGATTGAAGACATTCTGCATGGTTCAGTATTAGCCATCAATTCCTTCATTTATTGATCATCATTTTTCATTCATCCTGGATTATTTTCAGAATATTTGAGATCTATTATCATCACCTTTGTTTTTTAATATATGTGTTGATCTGGACTGAGCAGCTTTTAAGTCTCCTTCCGCCAAATCAAACTGCATTATGATATCCATGAACAATCTTAATTCGAATATTTCCCCCAGAATCCATTTGTTATAGTCTGTGAGACATGATTATCATCAGGCATTGAGATGACATGAACTGTCAATGTATCGTTGCATATAACTCCAGTAAATGGAATATTATCCAGTATTTTAGAAAAAAGAGCAGGAAAATATGCTAATGTAACAAAACATGAAAACAACTGCTGAAATAGTAGGAAGACAGACTTTGTCAATCTTGTTCTATATTATAATTTATTGCATCTGATCATCTTATAATCATGCCTCCCTCACCATTAGTATGATTGGTGAATTTGGGGTAATATATAATGGATCATCTGTATTCAGCTCACCATTGGATTGAGCCTGTCTATATAGAGTGAGAAATGAAATTTAGAAGGTACAGAATGGTACAGATGTATAACCTTTATCTTCCAATTGGGACAAAGAGGTTAGGATATTGGGTCCACACTGAGGCAGGTCAAATAAATAGTGTTAATATTTGAAAATAACTGCATGCATGTTTCGGTCATTCGAGGTTGTTTCCTTATGAAAAGCAAAATATCTTTCCCGCAAAGCGGCGTGGTGGCGATGGGACAGGCGGTTAACCAGCTGGTTGACATCTGTTTGATGCCTGTCATCATCGTCCGCAAAGGAAAAGATTGAGCAAGTGGCAGCAATGAGGATATCAGCGGTCCATGGGCTGTGACGTCAGGTATCCTCACGGGTTGGGCGGTGTCGCATTGTTGTGTTTGCTGGCTCTGTGTTGATTCCAGCCTGAATATGGCAAATCTAAACAGCGTTTCGTTTAAATGCTGGTGGATGTTATTCAAAAATGCTCTTCAGGGGTTTTGATGGGGAATACCTCCGGTACCACATTTAGGGCCTTCGGTGGTGGTCCCTTTTCCAATCAATGATGGATGTGGTCACCCTGCGGTAAAAATATTAGCAATATTTGTCAAGATGTCATCTTCGTCAAATTTCCGTGTTTGGCTGCATTCATCATTCTCTCTGTTTCTGAACAGTCTCCCTCACCCCCATGAATGATCTGCCGCTGCAGCTGGGGTGGAGGTGATGAGCAGTGACTGGTCTCGTTGGCAGGTGTTGAGTTCAAAGTTCAGATCTTCCTGTCTAAATGTTTTCTGAACTCATTTTCAAATCAGCCAGTTATGTATGCCTTTCCTCAGTAGCCATCTGATGCTCATAGTAAAGATAAACCAGACATTGCTGGAATGTTCATCATTTGGCAGGTTTGCCAATCGAGATTTCTAAAACTCTGTCAGTGTTGAGTTCTGATGCCTCACAACTGACTTCCCTTGCCTTGTTTCTGCTGGCTGGACAGTGTGCTGGGGTGGTTCCAAGCCTCTTTCAAACCCACTCTGCTCCTAAAGACACTGTCCTTTGATAGTTTTGACACCGTCTGATCCTCACTACAGTTTATCTGTGGAATACAGAGTCCACTTGGTTCATGGCTTGGTGTCTGACATGCAGTGTGGTGTAGGTTCACACAGTGTGTAGTCTGAGATATTGAGATTTCAATTTGGTTTGACTAAATTTATAAGACTTTCAAAAGTAAAACCGATCTAAAATAAAATGTCAAAACGTCGCTGAACTTTTCATGACAAACCTATCTGTACGATGCGTAATGCAGCAATATTCTAACTGTTCCATTTTTGTTGTTTGTTCTACTTGCATGCTAATCTGACCACAGCCTCTCTCATCTTCAAGCTCTAAAAAGCAACCCCATCGCCAGTACCTAAAATGCTGCTTTATCTATGGGAAAGCCAGCGACCACCTTCATACACCCCTGAGCAGTGTCCATTATTTAAGTGTAGAAGACGTGTGGTTTGAAAAACGAGTGGAAGTATAAACACCCTATTGTACTCATAACATGATGAGGCAGGACAGAGGCTACAAACCTAACCCAAAGGCATTAAAAGATTTGATCTGGAATTTCTATCATATATTTCATAGTGAGAGCTCTCTATTACAGGAGGTTGTGGGAAACAGACTTGAGGGGTCAGCCCTGCTGCGAGGCAGAAGGTCATGCAGGCAGACGGGCAGGTAGGCAGACAGACGGGAAGCCAGCAGGCAGCCCTTTCCTCTCAGTACCTGGACAGACCCGCCCAGCCTATCAGCAGTGAGATGGGGCCCAGCTCTCAGGTGGTCCCTGCTGGAGTGGGCTGGGACTCACCCTGCCCTCTGGAACTGGGGGCCAGGAGCGTGCGGAGAGGAGGGAGGAGGAGGACCAATGGGAGGAAGTTGAGCGTGGAGAAAAGGTAAAGAGGACCGTGAGATGGAAGGAAGGGTTGCCGCGGAAAAGAAGGTGAGAGGGACAGAAGGAAAGTAATAAAACCAGGGAGAAGTAGGAAGATGAGCAGATGGAGGTGAGGCAGGAGCAGGTGGGGAGGGCCGAAATGAGGGAAGAGTGAAAAAAGGAAAGAAGAAATAGTTCAGAATCCAGTGGCTGGTGGAGGGCAACAGGTGACACTCAAGTGGCACTGTACAGTAAGAAGTGCAGGAGTGTGCTGAACGGCCCCATGCAAAAAGGGAAGAATTGGTCTATTTTCTGTTCTCAAAACTCACTTGCCTCAGACCTGTTTTACTGAGATAAAAGCCTGTCAACCTATGGTGTAACCCGCTACTGTTTTCTTTGCCAATGTGGACTAATGTGCATTTGTGTTGGTAAATGAAAAAGTAAAGAATTGGGTAACAAAAAGCTGACAACTTTCTGACCATACCATGTACTGATTGGGAAGTACTATTTTTCCACTATAGAATGGATTACAGTGTGTTTCAAATGCTAATATACAAAACCAACAAAACGAATGTTAAGAAAGAGCAAAGAACGAAATTAACAGATGGCCACTGGGCGAACCAAATGATAATAAATAAATAAGGTGATTTATAATTGCTTTTGGTTTCCAAACAGAATATAACACATGCATGAAACCATGAGCAAGAACCACCGCGTGCGTTGCTGCAAAATATTTCACCCTAAAAAAAGTACAGTTTATTCAATACCTGTGAGCTGGCATTCAGCTGAAAATTTCTTAAGCCAACTCAGGTGAGTGTATTAACTCTGCACA
The DNA here is from genome assembly GCA_033238685.1 of Lates japonicus. Taxonomy (NCBI): domain Eukaryota; kingdom Metazoa; phylum Chordata; class Actinopteri; family Centropomidae; genus Lates; species Lates japonicus. Next base: position 97,796 of record BRZM01000305.1, on the reverse strand, counting down.
AAAATCGCGTATCCCAGGAATCCTGCAGTGCATTTAATTATAGAGAAAGACTAGATCCTGACCCAGTATGGCTGGACTATGTATGTGTGTGTGACACAAGCCTGGTGCTGTACTGCATGATGTAATTGCGTGCGCCTGATCACCCCGGTGTTGGCGATGGTTTGCAGCCCTTCAGCTGTTTGTTCTCTTACTCTCTGTGGCTGTGCTTCCAAAGCTGTTCTTTCTCCTTGGACACAGTGGAATAAAAGTGTAAAATAAGTGGGTGAAATGCAACCCATTAAATGTTAACTGGCAGTCACTTCTGAGCCATTTCCAAGCTGCTCCTGTAAAATCATCTGTAAAATCTGACATTTCTAAAGCCCGCTGCTGCAGTCAGCCAAATGTACTGGCTGCTATTTGTATCCAGTACAAATACCGCCATTTTCAATTCCCCGTAGCCTTGTGACGATGTAATCGCTGAAGTTATTTGGCAGTAATGCATTATGTGGACCTGCGATTTTCTGCAATATCTAATTTTGATCAAATAGAATAAACTCATTTGCATTTAATATTATTTTTAAAAACAATTGCATACGGATTTTCTCAGCCGCTTTTACCCTTTAAAGTGATCATATTCCCATGACTTTTCCCATTTTGTGCAACGCAATCATGGATACAATAGTGGACTTTTCTGACACTGATCCTTGAAACAATGCTTTAATGTGAAACTCAAACATGTCTTCACTAGGCTGGACCTGCCAGAGTTGCTGGCCTGTTTTAATCTCAGCAATCTAGAAATCAACAAGGAAAATCTGTTTGTAATCATATCAACATTTTTTGTCTGTCCAGGCCTTGACACTGTCTTGTGATCCAGTGGGGCTGCAGTAATAGGCCTAGTAGTTCTTTCTATTGAAATTCAAGGACCTGTTAACTTGCAAAGTACTAATACTGGCACAGGCACTTCAGCTTGGGATGAACCCTTCCATCGCTGATCAGCACACTACTTTTCTAAGCGGCAATGACATCAGTGTCACTCTGTCGAACTGCACAGGGGTTAAAGCCAAAAAAAAAATCTTCCTGACTGCAGTGGGTGGTTCTTGGGTTGGGTTGCACAGGGCTGATTGCATATACTACTGCAGATACTGCTGACTGCGTATTCTAGAATGTTGAGGTGGTAACAACTTTGAACACCGCATTTTCTCATTGCATAGATGTGAGCACAGACAGGGCCAGTAAAATGTATGGATTTGTGTTAAGCACAGGGTTTGTCAAAGTATGAGTAATAGCCAGTACACCAGTACAGCCACACTGTCTGCCAGGTTCTGCTCATTTTTCAGCGCTGAAAAAAGGTGTGTACCTACATGAATATTTTCATTTCAATTGATCTGTCTGTTACCTTTCCAGCCTTACCATTTTTACATCTTACAATTTCATACAGTCATCAATTTTAATTATCTGAACCCACTTAACCACATCTTTTCCTCTTTTAGCCCTCTGGAGATCAACTTGGCTAAAATCTGATGGCAATGATGGAAACTCTCTGTTTCTCATTTTACAAGTTTGGTATTGTGCCCCAAGTATGTTGCTGCATATTTCCAGTTGTATTATCAATTGTGTGCCAAACTCATATAATCATTCTATGGTACTGTTTTATAGAAATAATTCCTTAAGGAGGCTCATCAAAGCCAGTCAACACCACAGATTATATCAAGACATAATATGATTGCCTCTCTAGTCGACGGTGATGCCTTTCTGTTGCTGTTGGTGATGTCCCACTAACACCATCCGGTGGTGCCAGGCCGCTCTTTGTCTGTGCTCAGTGGTGCTTTGGCATTAATGCAGTCTAACACGGGTCTGGATCCAATCCAACCACTGCTGATATCCTCTATGAAGAGGCAAACAATAAACATTTCAGGCACCCTAAAGGGGGCGACAGACGTTGTAAAAGCTATTTTGTATTTTGATCAGTGTCAAAAAAACATTGACTGTCCACGGTGAGTCATTTTTGTAAAACAGTAAAACATGAAAAAGTCTGATCAGGATTAATACTTAGCACACGCACTGTAACTATACCATTACAGTTAACTACTGAAGCACTGAGGTAATGCAAAAAATATGATGCAGCACTGAGGTTTTTATTGTAGTTAGTTAACCTTTGGTGTTAAAGCCATTAGCCTGGATGACTTCAGCATTTCCTGCTTATATATTTACTACTATTTTTAGTTTTGATTGACAAAAAAAAACAAGCAATTTATTCCTGTAACAAAACCAGCTAACTATTCTCTAATGGAGCACACAAGAAATGACAAAAGCTAAGGGAGCAACACTGTGAGTGAGAGGCACGGCTGCTTCATGTGGCCAGCTCTGTGTGTTTGGTACTGAATCTGTTCCAAATATTCAGATCTTACAAACAATCGTGTGTATGGCAACACTGACATGATCATGTTGCATATTCGTCCAGAATGAGTGCAGGTACCTGGTTTTTAGTCTGTGGTGCTTTCTCTCGGTTGCTCGTCTGAAGTGGAGTCTCACTGGCCACTGGACCAATAGGAGTGGGCTAAACGTACAGAGAGTGAGGTCAACATGGGATCAGAGAAACGAAATATACACTTGATTATTTATGTGGACCTGAAGCGATCTTCTGAATTACACTTTTGTACTATTAGGAGGTGCACTAGGAGCTCTGTGCAATAAACACATTTGAAATATTATTATTAATAATTATTATATTAAGAAAGCAAATTACAACAAATGTAGAAACTTGAGAGCATTGACATAAAATGGTACAGCATTGTGTACAATCAGATTTTTCACCACTGAACTCAAAGGTCACATTAATATAATACAATAAAGGGCATTCAATTCAATTAAATTCAAATACACTTTTCTGCTGATGTCACTCCTCAGAGACAATCTATTCAGATTCTAATTATACCGCTTACGGTGTATGCGTGCCGTACAAAACACCCACTCCACACTAACCAGTGGCTTTCCAGTCCAGTCATACTGGTAGTCAAAGATGTATCCATTTCTGTCAAAGAGGTCAGTGAAGAGTTTCCTCAGATAGTCGTAGTCCGGCTTCTCGAAGAAGTCCAGCCGACGCACATACCGCAGGTATGTGGCCATCTCTTCTGTTACATATACACGGGCACACAAACACAATTCGCACATACACAGGCATTCACATATGTGAGCATACACCAGTACCACACCCACACATACACAGATTCATAAACAGAGACACACACAAAATTTGATCAACATATGCTAGTCTCAGCATACTGTATATGCCACAACTAGACAGAAACACCTTTTCTTTTCTTTTTTGAACAAAGTGTGTGGGTGTGCATACAAACCTGGGAAACTCTCACAAAGGACCTCTATTGGTGTGTCTCTCTTTGTGTCTCCTATCTTCTGATAACGTTCTTTCAGAGTGTCAGCCTAATGAAGACAGAGACGATGAGGAATGCAATGTATAGATGCAAAGCAAAGACAGAGGTCTAGATGGACTAGATGGTTGGTCAACTGTCTTCTCACCTTGAGTCCCTGCCAGGGTAGACTGCCTCGCAGGAAGTACATGAACATGTGGCCTAGAGCCTCCAGGTCATCCCGCCTGCTTTGCTCTGTAAAAAACAGAGAACAACAACAAAGGCTTCACTGGTTGGCCTGTCTCAGTGGTGTTAATTTTAACACCTCCGCAAGTCATATTCACTATGGTTTCGTTCCTTTATGGTTCTTTAATTCCATCAGCACTAATGAATTGCCAAAAGTATGGTGACAGTTCAGACAAAATTCACTTCACTACTTTTCCCATCTGACTGGCTACTGAAATATTTCAGGAACTCGATATGTTGATTACATACTGTCCTGTTCAAAACAGATTCTTGGTAAGTCTCACTCACAACAGATGATTGTTGTCCCTGATGAGGCAGAGAACTACAAAACGTTGGCGCACATGCTATTTTGTGTACATGCCTCACAGAGCAGTTGATTCATGTCATGCCCAACTGTTTTTGCACCAATTCTTTTTCAAAGCAATTCTGAATTTCACCTGCAAAGCTCCCAGTGGCTTGACTGTTTGCCACCCAGGGAAAATGTCATAATGAGCACAAACCTATTTAAACAGTTGAAAAAACTGGGAGATAGGTGCAGCAATTCAGATATTGGGGACCAGGTGATGGATACTTCTTGCAGATGAGAACAGTGACATCCAAATATTTCACTTCTTTTTATTTCTAGTTAAAATGTCATATGTGACTGATATTTTTACTTTCCTCTGTGAATTCACAATATTGTTTCTCTTTCTTGACCTCTCTCCTCATATATCATTGGTACACAACACTTACAGTAACATTCATGCACCAAGTCACAACTGTGTGCATCAACTTTGTTGGCCATTCTACAATTATTTTAACAAACTCTTCATAATCTTACTTCACTCACAATTGTCAGACTAAAGGGAGTCATTTCATTCAGCACTTCTAGGCCTCAGAAGTCATTTGCTGATATGGTATGGATCTATGGTTTGAGTTAGAGTGGTGCACATGTGTATATGTAACACAAGGGAGTACTCACCTTTCCCCAGATGTGTATTGATGCTCATGTATCTAGCAGTTCCAGTCAGACTCTTGTGTTCTCTGTATGGGATGTGTTTTTTGGTCTCTGGGTCTATGTATTCTTTCGCCAGGCCAAAGTCTATAATGTGGATGGTGTGTTGCCGTTTGGAGCCAGGTCGGCCCACCAGGAAGTTCTCTGGCTTTACATCTCGATAGATCAGGCTTCTGGTGTGCACAAACTCCATACGGGTTATCTAAAGGAGAGGACAGAATAGATGCAAAGAAGGGTTCTTTTAAAAAGAAAAACTGGAAACACCCAGTGAATATCTGGTGAAAAAATGTTTGTGTGTTTGTCTTACCAGTTGTATGGCTATCATCAGTACAGTCTTTAAAGAGAAGGTCCGGTCACAGAGGTCAAACAGATCCTCTAAGCTCGGTCCCAGTAGCTCCAGAACCATAGCATTATATTTACCACATGGTCCAAAGTAAAACACCTGTGGTACACCCTCTGCATGGACAGATAGATACACACAGAACAGGAAATGGATACAGGTACATTTATGTATAAACATGATACACTGATCTAACATCCATTGTAACACATGACTAATTAGAACATAATTAAAAGGAGCAGACAAACTGTGAAGAGAAGACAAACTATAATCAAACTATTATTTCCAGGGTCACAGTGCCAAGCTCACGCATTCTAAAACAAAATGATCAGGTATGCCTTGGTGGGTTTATAACAATTACAGTCTTTACTGAGCTGAATGTTTTGCATAGTACCAACAATTTTTAGTTGACCAAAGCATCTACATTACATCTGAATGTGATAAACAAAGGTATCAACACAGTCAGTCTGCTGGTGTATACTGCCAAATACACCTTTTTTCTCCTGCTCACACAACATGACTGACTGTAGTCAGACTGACTGAAAGTATATTCCTTGTCATGATAATGAGAAGCTTTTCATCTTTAGATTTGGGAAGAACATTTAGTCATTTCCAGTCATAAATATCCATTAAAGTGTTCTTCTAACTTCTTTATGAATGTTAGTCTCATGAAACCCTTTCAGTTATGGTTGATATTCAATTATGATTGATTTTCACAGTAGAAAACCTCACAAAAGAGTAGGCAGTTCTCACCTGAACTTCCCAGCTGTTTGTAGAAGCGATATTCTAGGTGGAGCTGTGGTGCCCGTGACTTGATTGGCTCCTGTATAAGCAGATTATGTTTGAATTAGAATAATTCTTCATCATACATTAGAGGCAGTAAGATTCACAAGAGGCATTTCTTAGACAATACTGCCACAATCAGGGTTAAGGTTAATTTGGTTCCAGATATACAACTGAACATTTTCTGTCACTTTTAAGTGCAATTCAGTTATTCTATTCTGACATGTGGGTTATTAATTGTCATCTCAATACTAAGTGCTCTCCTACATTAAACTATATACAGTGAAAGGATTTTTACCAGTTTGATAGCCACGTATTCATTAGTGTACAGGTTTTTTCCAAGTCGCAGCTCTCCAAAGTTCCCACAGCCGATCTTCTTTCCTACGCGAAAGTTTGGTCCGACCATCAGAACCCCGGAGTTGGAACCGGCACCCCGGCCACCGTGCCCCGATCGACTCCCTGTCTTCCCAGACATCCTCTTCCCTTCCTCTGTCTCCCCCTTCCCTCCACCTCCACCTCCACCTCCACCTCCACCTCCTCCTCCTCCACCCCCTCCTCCCCCAACTCCTCGTTTGTCAAAGTCCATCAGTTTGTGGTAGCCTGGCCTCTCCACGGTTAAGCCTATTCCATGCAACCAAACAACCACCAAAACAACTGCCTAGCGGCTTAACTTTCAGACTTTAGGATTTTCCACGCTGCCAGACTGTACGTTACACTGGGGTTGGGGATTGACAAGAAATAAAGCAGGGACTGGGCTGTGGTACGTTAAGCTGAAATGGGACAGATGTGAGATGAGTTTAAAGGAAAGAATTGGATCTCATAGAGAACCAGAGCTTAGTTAGGCTGAGTTTAAAATTGCTTAGTACCCATACAAGAATGATTGAGGGTGGATGAGAGTGAAAGATGGGGCAAAAGCAAAATGATTATTGGGTGAGTGGTTAGATGATTGAATGGAAGAGAAATGAAAAGATGTTGGGGTAAGGGGGTACCACTACCAATGAGTTTATACCCCCTTGTAGGGGCCAGAGATGGCAGTCAAGGGGGAAGTCACCATATGTAGCTAGCCATATGCTAACATTCTATATGAAACTGAGAAGCTACACTAGCTTCAGGCTCAGACATACCAGGCCACCATGACAATAGCCTGTTGTCAGCACAACACCCATGTACCCAACCCCAGTGCTTATAATTAGACAGCAGGATGTGTTGAGTTTATAAAAAAAAACAAGCCAAAAAAACCCAAAACAATAACAACAACAAAAAAAATAATAATAATAAAAAATTGGGGAACTTCAGAGGTTCCTCTTTTTCACATCTGATATTCTGTTATGGGCATATACTTGTCTAATTGTGTGATTAATTGCTATTAGTCTTAAGCTAACTGGTTTAAGAGTGCTGCTGCAAGTACTAGATCTCTGTACTTGTCCACGGTCAGACAGATAATCTGTCACATAACTGCTTGGTCCGATGGAACAGCTGGTGAAGCTTTGGCCCCTGGGTGTGAAGAATGTTGTGTGCTGAGGTTTCAATGTAGTACCTGAAAGACAGACAGGAAAAAATATGATTACTTTCACATGATTTCCTAAAATTTCACCCAAAAACAGGATAAAAAAGGACACAAATAATTTTAGAAGATATTTGATGCCTGACCAAAGTATGGTGTTGTACTGAACCTTCAGACAAAGAATCTCACTGTATTCAAGGACAAACTCTTAAAAAAGATTCAAACATACACATTAGTATCAAACTTTACTACTTTCTATGTATGCTGACCTCAAATTATGTAGAAATACATCTACATCAAATAATGTGTAGTATCACAATAACCAGAAAAAAAATGGTAGAGATGAGACTAAAAGAGAGAAAAAAAGTCATTAAAAAATGGTATAACAATTGAGGGATACCGGAGGGGCCAGACAGCCAACTAACAAGCTGTAAATAACCGATTCCCTGGATTTATAACAAAATAATTTCACAAATGCAACAAAGCAATAATAGCGTATGTTTCAATGTTTACACCATAAAATTCATAGCAGTAACCAACAGAAAACCAGGCCAGATCTTCCTCCAGGAGAACAGGGCATGTTCTCTGGTGTTTCTGATTTCTTCTTCTAATAATAACACTCATCCTGGCTACTCCAGTTCCTTCCTTCTTTCCTCTCAGTTTTCCACACTCCATTCCTTCCTTTTACATCCAATCTATCTTCTCTTGTCCTCCTCACATCCTTTTTCCTCCACTCAGGGGCCTCCTGTTTCTCTTCCTGCTCCGTGTGCTATAACAAGCTGGTTAATAGCAAAATACATGTGTTTGTATTTATTTATTGGGATGTAAAAATTCAGGTAGAGATGCAGCACTCTTGTTTTATACGTCACACACAACTGCCCCTTTGTTGAAAACTAAATCTGTTGCTGGCCTGGAGGCATCCTCTCACTTAGATGTCATCACTTATTTGGCAGAAAATATCTTTTGAGTTAACAAGAGAAATTCTGAATGACTTAAATTACTTCAGTTACACATTTCTAAACTGCAACATTTTGTGCTAAATATGAAACTTCAATAACAGCAAGGTAAGTACAGACTCTTCAATTGCTACAGATGAATTCAGGTCAATTAACTGATATCATTTAAAAATAAACATCCAAGAATTTCAGATGCAATTTCAAGTGTAGAGATTACTGCAAGGCATTTTGTTTTACTTGTGTTTTTTTTTTTTGTTTTTTTTTGTTCAGTCTGGGTATGAATATCTGTTACAATTCAACTGGTTAAACTGATTAAATAGTAATTTATTCTCTTCTTTCACAAAACACACTGTTAGTAGGAATAAGTATTTTCCTTTTATGGGGAAAGATGATACCTACTTAGGAGCAGTGTAACAAAGGTCACAGACTTGATACCACACTAATGTACATAAGTACAGGTTGTTCCTGTATTGACTGTGTTTTACTAATATGTGTACATCAGTGGAATGATCCACTTTTTTCACATTTTGTTGTTTTGCAGCCTTATACTGTTTACATTCATTTTTCTCACATCAATCTACGCTCAATATCCCATAATAACAAAGCCAAAACAGAAATGTTTGCACATTTATTAAAACAGAAAAAATTAAACATCATGTTCTCATAAATATTCAAACTCACTGCTATGACACTTGAAATCTAGCTCAGGTTCCTCCCATTTCTCTAGATCATATCTGAGATGTTTCTACACCTTGATTAGAGTCCACCTGTGGTAAATCCAACTAGACATTATTTGGAAAGGCACACCCTGATTATTTAAGGTCTCACAACTGACAGCAAAGACCAGCAAGGCACAGATCTGGGGAGGGCTGCAAAAAATCTGCTGCATTGAAGGTTGACATAGTATACAAGTATTCAGAGCCTTTACTGAGTACTTAGTTGAAGCACTTCTGACAGTAGGGATGTCACAGTGTGGAAGTTTTCCAACCTGGTAAAACACTTGTGACAACACTGGTGTTATTGATTACACCAGACATTTTTAAAAGATATTTCAGCTCAATATGTGATTAAAAGTTATCTCCAGATGCTGTCACCCCATGAGATTGCCTCATGAATGACATCAGGTTCCCTTTTGGCATTAGGTTTAAATTCAAAATACTACCAAATAGGCACTTTGACACCAAATCCACTGCCTCGTTGGTCAACTTAACTGTCATCACGTGATAAGACTCTGCTACTCTGTTCTGCTGCTGCATGGAGCAGACATTCTCAGTTTATAAATGGGTTTTATGTCTATAAAAAATGTAAAAAGATGGTGGGCAAGTTATGAAATCAGGGTGTGCCTGAACACTGTAACATCAGTAGCCCCAAATACGGTGGCAACCCTGTTTGGCAGCGTCTGTAGCCTCAAGTCTTCACAGGTGTGACACAACAAGCTTTGCACACCTGAATTTGGGTTTTTTTTCCCCATTCTCCTCTGCAGATCCTCTCAAGCTCTGGCAGGTTGGATGGGAACTGTCAGTGGACAGCCAGTTTTAGGTCTCTCCAGAGTTGTTTGATTGGGCAAGTCAGGTCTCTGACTGGACCACTCAAGGGCATTGACAGAGTTGTCCCTGAGCCACTCCTGTGTCATCTTGGCTGTGTGCTGTGTGGGTGACCGTCCAACCCGCAGCCCAGTCTGAGGTCTTGAGTGCTCTGGACCAGGTTTTCAGGGAAATCTCTGTACTTTGCTCCATTCAGCTTTCCCTCAACCCTGACCAGTCTCCCTGTCTCTGCTGTTGAAAAACACCACCACATGATGCTTCACCTTTGGGATAATATTGGGCAGGTGATGAGCAGTGCCTTGTTTCCTACAGACATGATGCTTAGAACTGAAGCCAAACAGTTCAATCTTGATCTGAGAATCTTGTTTCTTGCAGTCTGAGAGTCCTTAGGCTGTTTTGTTGCAAACATCAGTGAACTTTCTTGTGTCATTCACTGAGGAAAGGTTTCCATCTGGCCACTCTGCCATAAAGCCCAGATGAGTAGAGTGTTGCAGTGATGGTTGTCCTTCTGGAAGTTTCTCCCATCTCCACACAGGATCTCTGGAGCTCAGCCAGAGTGACCATCAGGTTCTTGGTCACCCCTGCTACCAAGGCTGTCTCCCCCAGTTCCTCAGTTTGGCCTCACAGTCAGCTTTAGGAAGAGTCCTGTTTGTTCCAAACTTCTTCAATTTCAGAATTATAGAGGAAACTGTGCTCTTCTGAACTTTCAATGCAGTAGATTTATTTGTAGCTATTCCCAAATCTGTGTCTCTACACAATCCTGTCTCTGAGCTCTGCAGACAGTTCCTTCTTCTTCATGTCTTGGTTTTTGCTCTAACATGCACTGTCAGCTGTGAGACTTTATATAGACAGGTGTGTGCCTTTCGAAATAATGTCCAAACAACAGGATTTACCACAGGTGGGCTCCGGTCAAAGTATAGAAACATTTCAGAGATGATCCAGAGAAATGGGAGGATCCTGAGCTAAATTTCAAGTGTTATAGGGTTTGCATACAATGACAATGTCAAATTTCAGTTTTTCCCATTTTAATACATTTGCTAAAACATTCTGTTTTGGCTTTGCCATTATGGGGTATTAAGTGTAGATTAATAAAGGAAAAAAATATCTAAACATTTTAGCTGCAACATAACAAAATGTGAAAACAGTGAAGGTGTCTGAATACTTTCTGGGTGATTTGTCATTGTTTTGTGCATCAAATTAGAATATTAATGTCACAATGTACCACTGTGTTCATACAAACAATCAAACCACTATAACTACTGGTGCCCCCTTTAGGGTATTTGCAGCCAATTAAGACAAAAAAGCCTGATGTTAATACCAATCTATGAGCACAGAGGAATTCAGAGGAACTTTTGAGCCATGTGTAACAATAACTCCAACTACAGTGCAGCTGCATCGTCACCTGCATTTGTTGTTTATGTGGGAACTGTGCTCAGCACAGAGGGAGTGAGGGAATTAGGTTGCGTGAAACTTAAACAGAATTGCAAGACCTGCTAAAATCAGATTCCATAATAAAATTAAAAGCATTCTGCCTGGACTGAAGTTACAGTTATGCCTTTAATTACATCCCATGAATCAGGTCACACAGCTTTTCCCTCCCACAGAGGCCTCTGTGAGATTGAGCAACTCACAGCAAAAATCAATGCTGCTGTATAGGCTATATATGAGAAAGGGTTAGGCCTACACAAAGCGGGAGGGACAATCACTCCCACACGCTGTCTTTGACCTCAGCGAAAAGAAGAGATTGCAACTTTTATAATACAATCTAAAAGACTGAGACTTTTGCTCCTCCAACACAGGTTTGATTTAGCTGTCTTACTCTTTGATGCTTATGTCTCTGCCTTTGTATCTTTCAACAAATTCTAGGTTGACAATTTATTACCCATGTGTGTCTTTCCCTACTATAAACTCATTTAAAAATATGCAGTTAATTGAAACATATGTCCTAAACCAGCTTGGTATCAAAGCTCAATACTTTTCAGGTACACATCAAATACCACTAGGAAGCTTCCCTACACATTTATAATGTCATGACTGCAAGTCCAGCCTGCCATATAAAAACTGACTCTAAACTACAGTGAAGAAATACTTTCATTTATTTTCATATAATATATAAAGCAATATTAAGTATTGACAATAGTATATGGTGGGCACTAACATTAAGGCACCAAACCTGGTATCCAATACAGAGTCCTTGTCTGTAGTGTTTTGTGTCATGCTCCCCACTGGGCAGTGGAAGTTTTACTTTATCCATTACACCGCAACCTGACCTCAATTACTGGGCAAATAGAAAAACAGATTTAACAGTTTCTTCACAAGAACAGAAATCTGGAACACAGGGTCATCCTTAGATATGCAGCTGTATAACCACATATATTTATCAAATCTACAGCTAACTGAAGAGGCAATTTCTTAGTTCACTTTTAGTTTGGCTTTAGATCAGCTACTTGTGTGTGTGTGTGAGGCCTAATGAGCACTGACTCTATGTCAGCACTGTTTATTAATAAAAACATTCTCTGTACATTTCCAGACAGATGCGCAAACAACAAATGGCTTAGCTTCACACCAGTTATTATCATATTATCACCCTGCACCACGTTCTTAAAATTGCTGGCCCAAATCAAGGAACTCTACCATGGATTTTTTTGAATGAATATCGATGTATAATCTGTCACAGTTTACACTATCTTTACTCTTGTTAACTGTGATGTTATACTGTCTATATACTCACCACATTGTCAAGACCACTGCTGTCTCTACATTGCCAGTCCACTGTGTCCTACATTACGTTTTACTGACGGGGTTAGACATGGTATACAAATTTTAAATGTAGCTCCCTTTTATGATATGTTGTTTGTGTATCAATGGCACCTTGCAGTGCAACTAGCTAATGAGTGCATGCTGTACTGGTGCCCAATAGGAACGAAAGCCTTTCTCCTAATAATCATTCAATGAATCAATGAATCAATCAACCAATCAATCAATCGCTTTGTAATATCAAGCTCCTCTCGGTAGGCAGTATAATATTCTTGATGAGATTTTAGAGGAAATACAAAACATCTAGCTGTATCAACACGGCCTTGTCTCACCACCCACACTCAAATGATCAACTTGCTTGCACCACCTCTTACTCATTTCTGAATATGACTTCTGGAAGTCGTGATTACTTAAAAGCCAACTTAAGAGACTGTAAACCGCGGCTTTGTTCAAGATCTTCAGACGCTTTCGCCATTTCTAGTTTTGATACTGAAAGCTGAATGGCCAAAGGAGCTCGAATTAGCTAATAGAGCTAACGTGAGCTGATACGACTGCAGCAGATTTCGCAGTTGGGGAGAGGAGATAGTTAAATCCGATAACTATACGCCTGCAAGCGCTACTGGTGTTAGCTGTTTGTCTATTTTGGAAGATCGTATAATATATTGCACGTCAAACTATCAATCGAGCTGTGCAACGCAGGAAGTTAGGCCACAGTAGTTTGAGTGTGTTTGGCCTCAATGTAGCTTGACAACGTTAGCTTCATTGAAACATTTTTGAAGTAGCTAAGTGGAGAAAATGTAGCAGCAAATGAAGCGAAACAATGTGTCTGAGAATACACCGGCAGTAGTGAACAGGTAGTCAGAACAAGGAACAAGGTATTTAGTGAGTCAATTAGCTACCTAACTGGCGTTTATTAGCCTCTGTGGTTGCAGCAAGACGCAGCCTGAGAGGAGCTAACGTTGGCTAACATGTTAGCCAGCCAGCTAACTAGCCCGTTTGGCTAACGCCGAATTTATGCCCATACATACAGTCATTCATAAACACAGCCAGCTAATTTAACAAACAAATGTGTGCAAAGTTTATAAAATAAACTTACATACCCAAACAGATTTTCTTTCTGTCGCTATTTTTCTGGTTGAAATAAAATGTTCTCGTTTTCTTCGTCTCGTTTTCCTGCTCATCTCTTTTTCTGTGGATGTTTGGCTAACCAGCTGAGAAGCCTCGCTACTAACCATAACGCAATTTGCGTAAATCTGCACATGTACTGCGCAGTAAACGGAAGGAACGAACGTAAAGTGCGAGGAAGAATACCGACAGAAAATTTCTGTGCGCCTAAATGTGTGCGTGGGAGCGTGCATGAGAGGGGGTCACGCACACTTTGATATGGGGAGAAAAATTGTTTTCTCTTTTACCAGCACTTGCCAAAATAAGTATGTGTGTATGTTTTTTATACTTATTGTGTTTCTATGCATATATTACTAAAGATATTAATGGTGTTTCTAATACATCAAATTATTTATTAAATGAAGTCATCATATGTAAATTTTGGTTCAAAATCCTTCATTAAATGAAGTCTGAGAGCCACAGACAGATAATTAACATATTCCCCACTGATGTTCTGACAGCCTGTACTGCAGCCTTCACTTTATGCTTGTATTAGGGAATTTTTGCCTTCAGTCTGGTCTATGACAAGCGTACAACATGTTCGTTTGGGGATTTAAGTCATACAGAATAAAAACAATGAAAATATGTCTGTTTATGAGCTACTTTTTTAGTACTATGTAAATCAGAAGTCAAATTAGTTACATTGTCATACATATTTTGTATAGGTATATTTCATTCCTCATTTGCTAGTTTTATGTTACTGATGTAAATCTCAGGGAAAATACATACAAGAAAAGAAAGCAACCTGTGGGAATAGGAGGCCTGGTTAACCATGGACCCTTGAAATACTATAAAGTGCTACAATATTATAAACTCTATTTTTTAAATAGGAAACACTACAGCTCTCATACATAATATAATTTTAACATTCTGTCAGCTAATATTGTGTTACTTACATACAGTTAACATAACTGCTAGATCCTGGTTGTGGCTGCTTGTTTGTTATCACCAACTTGTGGCCCAAATTAAAATGCATCATTATTTCCTTGTTAGACTTAGTCCTGTTATGAAGTATCACTTGTCTTTTGGGTTGGATGGATAACAACAGTTATTGTCCTGGTATTCTAACTAGAGTGCTTTCTACCTGCTTTTCAACACTGCAGCAGATGTGGGGGTTTTTGTAACCATGTATGCAGGTCGACAGCAGTGATGTTATGGTCAGTGTTATCAGCAGAAACCTTTTCTGCTCTGGTTATCACAGCTTTAATCGGCTCAAAAATGCAGAGATGTATAGTACATCCTGTGTGGGAGTTGGGTCAGCAGATTCTGTCTGTCAGATGGTCGGTGTGTCATTATGATTTATACCAGGCACTGAAACCAGAGACATCCTGAGTCTGACTGTGACACGCAGATGACAAAGAGAAGAAGACAGAAGAATCAGATATGCTTGTTCTGGTGATGAGTTTGCTGTGCTGGACTCAAACTGAAGGTGATAATTTTAGTCATTGTTAATAAGTAATATCATAACTAGTAGTATCTGCAATGGACTGGTGATCTGTCTAGGATGTACCCTGCCTCTCGCCCAGTGTCAGCTAAGTTAGGCTCCAGCCCCCCCGACCCTTGACGGATAAGCGGTATAGATAATGGATGGATAACTAGTATCACTGCTCTGTATCATTACATATTCATTACAGTTTATTTTATTTGGTAGTTAATGTAATGATGACTGCAGCTATATTAATAATCATCATTGTCTCTTATTTAGTTGTTTATATATTTTTGTGATTGGTATTAATTTCATTATTTTCTGTACAAACACATTTATATAAAGATTAGGATGCAATAGACACTTAGAAATTGCGTGTGTGAACTCACAGAATGCATGCAAAGGGGCCTTCGCACACCAGTGTACTTGAAAACATGCAATGCATGCTGTATATATCAGAATATACAAATATTCACCAAACAAAATTTTCACACAACTTCACTTTGAGTGGACTAATTATATGTTAGATGCTTGCAAATTAGCTTTTTTATATTATTGTTTTTTTAAACTGAGGTAACTAATTTTATATTGTTATGTCTGCCTTCTGTCACTGCATTTTCTGTAGGTGGTTGCAGTGAAACTCTTGTGAGTATATCTGGAGATAACGGGGAGCTTTCAGCTGGAGAGAGCTTCAAACTGAGCTGTGAGTTCACATGTTTGGGAGCCCACCATGTCGCCCAGCTGTGGAGGAACAGTGGATATAAGGTAGTTCAAAAATATTTTTAAGCGTTTTCTAACATTTTCATTTTATTGTGGCATAGATTAAGCTTTTTCATATGTACACCAAAATAGATTGTGCATGGTTTGCGCGACCTTGTGCAATCAACACTGTTGACCAAGAGTCACAAAATCAGCAATTCAGTGAAATGTCAGTTTATTTAAATGTAATCTTGGTGTTCCATGTCTGTTCAATTATAAATATTGAACACTGATCCATGAATGATGGATTTTCATTTTGATTGATCCATTCCCTAATCACTACAATATCAAGCTAATACAATTCAGTACAACACTACAACAAAAATGATCAGAAATGCATTTACAGTATCTGCAAAATTTTATGCAAAACATCATTTGTGAAAATGATGTTCAGCTCTGCATGGCATTGACAGCAGCTAAAAATCTTGCTTTTACTGACCTTGAAGTGGTCTGATTTCTTAACTTGCTAAAGTGATGAAGGAGTCCACTCCAGGGTGTGCCATAAACTATGACATCACTGGTGGGTGAATTTATAGGCGTGACCATGCATTCTTCAAACTTGAAAATTTCAAGCAGAGAAACACTGTTTTCAGTGAGTGCTGGTGCCAAAGTGTGTCATATCTGTAAGAACTGTTTTTGTCTTCAAGGACGGAGTGTCCCTTGTCAATATTACCTCCATCCACCCCAGTGTGAGCCTGGTTCTGATTATCAGCTTTGCGACAAAGTCAGACACTGGAAATTATTCCTGCATGACCCAGCCGCCCGACACAATCAGCCCCACTGTTTCCATTCAGATAGCAGGTAAGATGCTGACGAATGCAAAGCAGTCCTTTTTAATGCTTATTTCTAAGTGAACGGTGATTTCATTATTTACTGACACAGTGTCATTTAAACAAATTAATTAATTTCAGTACATGGCAACAGCACCCTTCACTGCACAGCTGATATCTGGTGATTATGAAATAAAAACTGGCCCCATAAAAAATAACATTATGAAATAAAAAGACAAAAAGGTAATATATATAAAAATAAATAAAAAAAATAATATGGGTATTTATCTCAAATTATATATTTATTAATTTAATACTGAACACTCTGGGGCTCCATAATTAATGGCTGACCATCCCCTCTCCAGATAACCTGACAACAACAATGTCTACTCTGACAACTGCCAACATCTCAAGTTGTTACAGCACTCAACAACCCAGCCGTGCAGCAGGTGAGATCAGACACGAGATAGACATGCATATCTCAGCCTGAGTTACATTTTAGCTTCATGTCTATTATCTGTAACTGCCTCTTTTCATCTCTGTTCCTGCAGCTTTGCTTCTGACACACTTTATGTAACAAAAAACTCTAAAAATCTACATTCATCTGTGCCCATGTAGGTCTGCAGGGTCAGGTCTGGTACTGGATGCTGCTGGGAAAATCTGCCATCCTCCTCTTCAGTTTAGCCTCCCTGGCTGTAAAATACAAGAGAGGGTGAGAAGAGAAGAGAAGAAAAGAGAAGAGAAGGATCCAGATCTCTCTCCACAACAACGCTTTGATTCGACCATTCACAAACTAAATTCCATTTTTTAATCTCTGCATTCTTTTGTTCCTGCTTCTGTTACTGTTTGTTACAGATACTGAATCCCAAATTGTCCCAGATCAGTGTGTGTATCAGTGTGTGAATGGGTGTGCGTGTTAGGGTGCTTCATATATAGAACAAGCGCTGTATGAATGTATGTGTGAATGGGTGAGTGTCAGCTGTAGTGTCAAGCGCTTTGAGTGGTCAGTATGACTAGAGAAGTGCTATATAAGTGCAGTCCATTTACCATTTGTTGCCAAATTAAGTATTTAACGTGTGTGAAGCAGCTCTAGGATTCATCTGTTCTTCATGCTACAAATTAGAGTTAATTCCTTGGAGTTGTTCCTTGCATTGTTTGATTTCAGTTACATCACAGAAACCTCACATGTAAACACTCTTTCAGCATACTCTACCTCCCTGTGCTATTTTCTCTTTCTGTGTATGGGGTTTCTTTTTGGCATAAACATGCTTTATAAATTGGTTGTGCTAAAATAGAAT
>BRZM01000305.1:55196-79561 GCA_033238685.1 Lates japonicus | reverse complement strand
CATCACCCAACCCTAACCTAAAACTAATTCTAATTCTAATCCTAAAACCAACTCTTAACCCCCAAACAGCCCTTTAAAGATGTGATGACCGGCCAAAATGTCCTCAACGATGGTTTCAAAAACGAAGAATTTCTACAAACTAGAAAGGTATGTACACACAGAGTATATATATAGATATAGATTTACTGTTTACGCTTGACGATAGTCTACTGTACAAACACTGTTCACAGCCACAACGTTAAACCCAGTAAGTGGTTCGTTGATGGTCGAATACACTCCGATACAGTAGGTGGCGACATGCAGCTTTCACATTAGTGGGACGGGGGGGAAGAAAAAGAAGAGGTCAGTGGATACAACATGGCAGCGCTCTACAGGAGCGTTTAACAGGCAATGACTTAGGTCAAAGTTAAAACATCAGTCTTGAAAACGTATTAAGAAGTAGAGCTATGTTTCCAGAAACGGCCCCGTGTGTAAAAGCTGCATCTTCACTGTTTTCTCAAACCGTTTTCTTCAGGGAGTTGAGACGGTTGTCCGCACATGGAGCAGTCAGCCGCCTGCAGGCCCGGAGACACTTCGGTGTCAGCCGCTGTCTGACAGCCAAGGCTCCCCCTGCGCGCAAACCCAGGGAGAGAGTGGAGATCCCCGGACTGGAGAGGATCACCTACGCGGAGAGGATGCACTATGTGCCGGGGCTGGCTAAGCCCGTCTTCCCCGACTGGGAGAGGGATTACAAGGACCCGAGACATTACAGGTCTCCCCCGGTTCACGAGATGCCGCTGTACAAAGAGAAACCGTGCTATGTGTTCAACCAGAGGACCAGCGTACTGGAAGGTAAAGTGGAACTGTACCACACTTAAATTCTGTTAAAACTGGCGGCTGTTCCTCGCCAGCAATTAAAGAATGACACAACCACAGTGAGGTTCATTACATTACAGTCTTTTTACACTAAAGACGAGGTGTAGGAAGTCACAAGCTCTATTAGCCACACTTCTGTATGTATGTATGTATCTACCTTCTCTGATGATCACGAATAAATTAATTAATTAAATTTTACTGGTTGAAGTCTGTGTTATCATGACCTTTACAGTGTATATGGTAGGATACAGTTCACCTTTGCTTGCCCCAGGTAAGGTCAGGTCAGAGCTTTTTTAAATAGGTCCCCCAGTATGAGGGGGACCTATGCAATATTAGGCAGGTCCCACAGGTACTAGATCAGATAGAGATCTAGGAAGTTTGGAGCCCAGGTCAACAGCTTTGGTTTTGGCTTTGACGTGTTCCTGGAGACATTTCTGAGCAGTTTTTGTGGTGTGGTGGGAACATTATCCTGCTGGGGGAGGCCCCTGACATTGGGGAGTGTTGTTGCCATTGGAGGGGTCTGTGCTTGGTTTGTGACAATATTTAGGTGGGTGGTACGTGACAAAGTAATGTCCAAATGAATTTCAGGTGTTATGTGTCATAACAAGATTATCAATGTTATTCACTTCATCCACCAGTGGTCATAATGCTATGGCTGATCAGTGTATGTCTAATGGGTGTTTAGTAATAGAAGCCTGATGATTAGTTTTTATGTTTGGGATTATTATCAATGTACAACTTTGCATTAGTTTTCTACTCTAACCAATGATGTTAAGTGTCACATTAGTATAGATCAAACCTGCATATGAGGAGATGTGACTTGACTATTAGTAATACTGTTTCAAAACCTCATGGTACTTCAAATCTCTCTCTCACCCCTCTCTCCTTCTCTCCTTCTCCCTCTCAGGTGTGCGTCAGGCTCTGTGGTTGACCAAAACAAAGCTGATCTCTGGTCTGCCCCCTCACCTCGTCTCAGTGGCGGAGAATCCTGCCAATCAGATACCAGATCAGGATGAGCGTGTGCAGAACGCCATCAAACATGCCCGCTTCTGGGACACAACAGAGGAGCGACCAAGAAAAGAGAAATACAGGTAGCACATTACAGCAACACACATATACTGTTAATTGTCTGGTAGAGTCAGTTAATTACTTGATAAATGAGCAAGTGTCAAAGTCAAGTTTGTTGTGTGGACTTTGAATAAATGTAACATTTTTTAAACCACTGCAGTGTATCACAAAACAACAACAAATCTACAAATTCAGTGTCTTTGTGTAGAAATCATTACAACAGGATTGTATCCCAATAAATGTCCCATAGATGCTAAGTGGTCATGATGCCTCGTTTACACTCACAGTGAGAACAGAAGTAGTATTTTTACTGCATTTGTGGCAGATCAGTGATGGTTTTGTGGAATTTACAGTCTTGGATACAAGTTAGATTCTTGCATGGCACTCTAGACATGATCAACAGAATAGGTTGTCCTCACCATAAGGTAGGGTGGAGAGCACAGTAAAAGAGGTGAAGTGTATATGTGGTTTATAACCACAACAAGCACCAGGTTACAAGAAAACAACAGGAAATTTGAAAAACAAAACAACAGAACTGCAGAAAGGTGTATTTGCTCTTTCCTTAGAAAAACAGTGGCTCATTGCAGCACAAAGCTGCTCTGCTATGAAACATGGTTTGGACAGCATTAGGTAGTTATCTAGAGTAACCTGAAGCCAACATGGAGTAGCTCATTCGCATATACATCATGTGTTTACTAACCTTTGTAAATGAGCCACTGTGATAACCTTTGCTAAAGAAGTGACTTTGTTGTTACATTCAGATGTCTGAATACAAGGTATGGGTATTAAATAATGACACTGATGCTGTAATACAATTTTATTGAATATAAACATTTTTCAGTGTCTTTCTCCTTCAAGATTCTCCCCTTCTGCATCAACACACTGCTGCATTCAGGTCTTCCACTGATCAATGCAGTGCAGTAGGTCTTCTTCAGACAGTTATCTCAGAGCCTCTGTCGTTCTTTTCTTAACCTCTGACACAGACTCAAAACATGTTCCTTTGAGCACAGATTTGATCTTAGGAAAAAGGAAAAAGTCTCACGGTGCTAGATCAGGTGAATAGGGAGGGTGATCAAGCACTGTGATTTATTTTTGGACCAGAAACTGCTTTACCAAGAGAGCAGTGTGAACTTGCTCTTTATCAATGGAGACCATTTCTGCTATCATTCTTATACTGAGTCATCGATCATTTCCAACGATTTAATTCAATTTGTTGAATGTTTTCAGAAGTTTTTGACGTGCATGGGCACCCAGAACGTTCGTCTTGGACACCCTCTTTGCCTTCACAAAATCTTTTGTGCCATTCAAACACATGTGCACATGACATGCAGTGTTCCCCATACAATTTACAAAAAGATTCGGCTGCTGTTTTGTTCGTATGTCCCACCTTCTGGCAGCAGTACTGCTCAAAAGTGGCAGTGCTGACTCACTAAATATTTGGTTGAAAATTGGCAGTTGATGGCAGCACGTTCTTAACCCTCCTGTCATGTTCACTCCCCGCCTCTTACTTTAGTGTTTCCGGTCAAATTTGACCGGTCTGTTTTAACTGCTCTTAAATTAACAAAAACCATTAATCACCACCAAAAACACTCTTTAGCTGTGAACAATGTCTCAGAGTAGTGGTTAACATGAATAACTGCAGTGAAAATACAAATATGCACTGAAAATGTATTCCAAAATGAACATGTAATGTAAAAAAGAAATGGAAAACCAGAGACTCCAAATGTTAAACAAACAAACCCCAAACCTCAACATGGTCGCATGTGTGTGTGTGTGTGTGTGTGTGTGTGTGTGTGTGTGTGTGTGTGTGTGTGTGTGTGTGAGAGAGTGAATTCATGCACCTGAGTGGCATCATTTGACACTCAGGTCAGAGTGGCCCTTGCAAACATAGGCATCACATTTGGTGGCAGCATCTCAGACTTGTTTTGGTGTCTGTAGGGCACAGAGCTCAATAGCGCTTCCTTTTCTGCCCTGTCCTGTTGGGGAGAGCGGCCAGGCAGCGTTGGGGCCTGTACACTCCCAACCAGACTGGCAGAGGATAGTGCTCATCTTGTCGTAACTGTCCAGAGCCTCTCTGACAGATAACCGGTGGTCAGTCGCCACTCATTAGCCTAGAGTAAAGGAGTGCAAGGCAAACATCAAGCTATGGTTTGGGGATCTGTGTGGAAGATATATGGGATACATTTATTAGTCTGAAGGTGTGGTTCATGGGGGAGGTAGACACAAAAGCATGGAAAAGAGATGGGTTCATATAACAGACACCTGTCTAGTCTGTGTGAAGATATAACACATTGTTCATCAGGAAGTTGGTTCACGGGAGGATCAAAACATAAGCACGTGGAAAGAGATGTACCCACAAAAGACATTGTTCAGTCTGAAATGTGTGTGTGTGTGTGTGTGTGTGTGTGTGTGTGAGGTGTGTGTGTATGTGTCTCTGTGTGTTGGGGTGGTGGTATGGGGACGTTTTTCATCTGATGGATGACATAAATTCATACCTATCTGATTTACTATGGCGGTCACTTTTTATTCGAACTACAGTGTAACAAGGTTACTAAAACAGTGTGGTGATCATCACTTTATATGTTCAGGCACAGTGTGGAGGATATCATAAGGCCTGAGGCAACTTAGATGTAAATACAATATTTATGAGTGTTTTAAGTCGTGAACGTCAGATTTGACCTGAACACAACAGGAAGGTTAAATTTTGTTTCGAAATAAATTCATTTTCTCCTCACTATTTGTATATGTTTTCCCCAGCAAAACTCTGCTCATCAACCTGATCCATCTGTGTGCTACCTACAGTCCAGTCACCCTGCAATTGGAAGGAGGATCCTATGAGAAGTACTATTGGCAGCGACATGGAAAAGAGTATTGTTCTGCGTTGAAAGCAATATACAACTAAATCATTTGTTTCTGAGATCAGAATGGCAAATCTCAGGGAGGAAAGACTGGAGCACACTGGTTGATATGCAGCCTTTAATTGTGCAAAGTAATGTTGACACTACTGTGTCTTTCTTGTTTTTTACCCTTGGACTGCGTAATCCAGTATTACACCTCTTACTATGTCCTATGCTTAGCGCAAACCTACAACCGCAAAACTGTAGTAAACAAGAGTGGTAGTTAGTTAAACATGCAACAATGCAATGCTTCAAAAATATCAGGAGAGTTAGTGAAAACATTGCCTGCTAAGTGATGCTCAGAGAAAATTCAGTCACAGTATTTATCCTCTGGGACGGTTTTATGGCAATCCATCCAATAGGTGAGATATTTCGTCTGAACCATGATGGACTGACTGACTGACAGACATTAACAATTCACAGAGCTGTGTGATTGGGGCATAGCCAAAAGAATTTTTGATGAAAATTATTAACCCTGTCTGAAATACTAAGAGCTGAACACTGAATGCATGTTAATGGATTTCACCCTGTTTATTTTGAGTACCAGGTGAGGACCTGTAGATTAGGGGTCAGAACGGGTTTACTGCACACCCATGGATCCTCTCCCAGCAGTTTCCTGGGAGTCGGAAGTTGCAGACACAGCAGATCAGCCCTGAAACTCTTCATCCTGTCTCTACCATTGACCCATACAGAAAGTACACGTACAAGGAGGAGGTGTGAACAGCAGGAGTCCAGTCCCTTTCATCTTCAATATGGGTCAAATAAATGCAGGTATGTCTTGATAAACAGCACAGAGCATCATTTTGTCTGCTGTGTAACTACATGAGAACTTCTCACCCAATCAGGGTTTCAGGGTGACTACCCATACCCTCATTCCCAATATCACGCTTTTACTTTAGGAGTTGATGTCACAAGTCTGGCCCAGAACAATCTGTGGTTTCTCAACATGCTCATGTTCACTTGAAATGTCGGGTCAAGCACACAAATCCTGTATGGGGGTAAGAATATCAACAAGAGGGTGAAACTGCATGAACATTTAAGTGATCCATCTGCTCTCTTTTCGTATAAATCAGTCAGCAATTATCCTTCTCTCTGTTTCTTTGTCTCACTGTATGTGGTGTGTGGCCGGGGACCCAGCCCCAGCTGCGCATTCAGATCTCCTGTAACAGTGCAAGCAGTAAATTCAACGGTAGAATTTTCCAGTTTCTGGTTTTCCAGTCAACACAGACTTCAGGAGATGACGTATCAAGAACCAGGTGTTTTAATTCTTTATTATTATCTCTGTGTGCTGTGTTTGTGAGAGAATCAAACATACCAGTCCTGCTGTGATTGCAGGATATGCAGCTATGAGAAAGCAGTTCTTATAGACAATGGGTAGACCCGATAAACACTTAGCAAACCTCGTGGCTTAAATAGAGTGAAAGGCCTGAGTATCTAATATTAATTAAAACTCTATTTCCGCTTGTCTCGCACTGAGATTGTTTGGCTGAATCTAGGTACTTGATTAATTAGTTCATTTAAAGTTTGTGAGGGGCTGCCGTACTGGCTGCATCACAATACCAAGCATGATTCTCAGTAACCATTCAAAATGATTCTTCTATCAACCGATTTCACTGTCCATACCACGTGACAGCCGTTGATAGTATTACTATATGGCAAAGAAGCACACTGCTTTTAAAAAACAGGCCAAACCCCTGGCCCTCAATAACTGCACCATCCCCTGTGGTCAGAGTATCACCAAGTTCTGCTGAGGGGTCTGAGGGAGACATTCAGTGTAACTGACTTGAAATGTATGGCAATTCAGTGCTCCATGATTACAATGCACCTGCTCACAGCGGACATTATGTATGAGTTTGGCCCAATGACACAGTCATTGTGCCCTACTCACCAGATTTGTGACCTTTTCCTCTTCCCCCAAATGAAACTGGTTTGTTGTCTTTTCTTTTCATAGCTGTGTGTGTCTAATTTTTTGAATGTTAACTACCTTGCAGGTGTGGCTGACGAAGATGTTGAGCCCAAGATTTTGCTAAGGTCCCACCACTGATAAAGAAGAAACAAGTGAGGGTAAGACCGATATAAGTATTAGTTGACTTTGTTGTAAGAGAGGAGGGGAAAGAGCTGTCGTGGGGAAGTAATGTGACTTGATTGGTTGCCGTGGTCTCCTCAGAAATCGGTTGGTCCGGCAGGATACAAGCCTGAAACTGTCAATGTTCCTGGCCCTGTACCCACGGACCTGTATAGGAGTGTGTGTGCGTAAAAAGACGCGTGTGTGTGGGATGAAAGTGAAGTATGCCTGTATCTGGGATCTAAACCAATATCTTCAACAGCCTCTAATTTTCACACACTGGCTCCAACCCAGTGTTAGAATCCAGTCAATAAAAACTGTCATCCTGAGTGTATCTGAAGTTTTAAATGTCTACTCTGCTCAGCCCATTTAAAAATAATGAGGACTGCTATCCATCCATCCATTATTCATACTGCTTATCCTTTAAAGGTTGTAGGAGGCCTGAGCCAATCCCAGCTTACACTGGCTTGAGAGACAGGGTACCCTGGACAAGGGTCTGAACCCAGAACCACCTTCTTCTAACCACTGCACCCCTGAGCCACCCAAGTATTCTATCCTTGCGTTTGAGACACATATTTTTCCAGAATGATTATCTTTTTACTAAATTCCAATTCTATGATGTACCCTGGCTCTGAGCAGTGGATTTAGATCTGTTGCATGAAATGATCAGGTGGGTTATGTGCTCAGCTGAATCTGCTATTGACAGTCACTGTGTGGAATTTGTGATGTGATGTGACTATTACACTGGGGAACAATTTGAAAATTTCTGTTGAGTTAGATTGGTATGCTGATTAAAAACTAAAATTGGCATTGACCCAAAATTGCAGCCGCTTTTCTAGCACGTCAAGTTTTTTTCTCCACAGCTTACCCTCCAGACAAGCAAAATTCCACCGACGGGTTGTAGTAAGATCACAGCTGATTACACTGGGGAACACAATTTTTGTTGAGTTCGTCTGACAGCTGTTTTTAACTAATTTTAAAAGCGGAATCCAAAACTGATTTCAGTTTTGACATTGTGGATATGGCTACTGTAATTATAATTGCAGTAGCCATATCCTTTGGTAAAAATATAATAGTGTTAACAAACATTGCAGTCATGCCTGTTTCTTTTCATATATTTCACGTATGTCAATATTTGAAATTTCAAAACAAGCACATATCTGTTAAGTACAGTATTTTTCATATTTTTAAGAAAACGGGGATCCTATAGTTCAAAAACTTGACGTGATAGAGAGAAAAACTGAGATCAGTTTTATCCTGCACCCAAAAATTAGTTAAAAACAGCTGTCAGACCTAACTCAACAAAATTGTGTTCTGTTATACATGCCACAGTGCCATTCATCATGCTAACGCTGGATGGCACCAGTGCACATTGTGGCTACAATAACTACTTCCAGCAACAACACACCATATTATCACCACATTATTCGTTGGATATTGTGACTAAAGTTTTAAAGATGTAAGAAGTGTTCGCATAAATTAAAAGAGATATCGTCTCTAAACCAGTAGTTACTGGGAAACTGTGGGCTCCTCTCACGGCCCGATTAACTGAGAGCGGAGCTGAGCCCCTGTTGATCCATAACAGCTCTTCTACCTGTGACCAGTTTCAAACAGACTTTGACACGGATCCAATATTGTACTTTACTTGAGTGGTAACAGAAAGAAAATACCAGTATCCACTGACATACAGTGGACCTGTAGGACCTACAGCTTGGAGCCACTTTTACCAGATGGTAATTCAACATTGAGTATTTCGACGTTCCCACTGACATTTACAAAACAATATACACTGAATGCATATGCCAGCCAACACTGAAACCAGTAACTGATCGTTACTTATAATAACTGAAAGATTTCACGGGATTATTGTCACATGACACAGGCATTAAAAGAAAAAGGAAGCCCCAGTGGCAAACTGAGAGACGATGAGCACAAGTCAGCATATTGTGCTAAGGTAAACTATTACACTAGATACAGACTGTGTGTGAGCCAGTCTACGCCCTCACACACACTATAAAAGGAGCGGGCAGCATGAAAGGCGGAAACACACTGACCTGGCTCGGCTGATTCAATATAGACTGGTAAGTCAACACTTTATCAGAGTTGATAGTTTTAGTTTCGTTCAATGTAGAGTTTTGTCAAGTTAGCCAAATACAAAATACCGGAAGTGGCTGCTTCGCCCCTCATAGATACTCTGCTGGTGTAATTTTTTGTTGTAAATTTAGTTTGCCTTCATAGTTCTTTTATTAGTGTATTCTCACTCGTATGTGG
This sequence comes from Lates japonicus, assembly GCA_033238685.1. Lineage (NCBI taxonomy): Eukaryota > Metazoa > Chordata > Actinopteri > Centropomidae > Lates > Lates japonicus. The sequence continues at coordinate 70,405 of BRZM01000305.1, read as the reverse complement.
GCCGCTGGAGGTGCTACAACCTACATCCACCATATCGTATTTTCAAATGTTAATCTTTTTCCACGTATTTTTCAGGTTTTTAATATCAGGTTGAAGTACCCTCGACACCTCTAGACTTTCTATCAGAATAACTTATTTTATATCTGGTTAGTTTTTTCTGAGAAATGTTGTGGAACACACACAAGTGCTTCTGGACTGTTCATTGTGTAGCCATTAATAATCAAACAAAACACCGAAGGCCTGTCGTCTACTGTGGCTTTTAATTTGAAAGATATTACCGGAATATCATTTGATAATTAGATTAGAGGTCCTATTGTCCGGCTGACACCGTCAGAAACCGATGTCAGGTTTGTGTCTTCATGAAAAATCTAAAGTACGTGGGTTCAACTGCGAGGCGTTTACTCAGTATATTTTAGCATTAGTACATTTAACCAGCTAACCTAATCTGCAATGTGTGCATGATGGATTCAACCGACATGTAGCTTGTTTTTGGGCTATTATGAGTTGTGAGATTGTTTTTTAGTTAGCGAACAGCAAAAAGTAATGGTAGTAACAGTAATTCATATGACTGGCAAAAACGCGTCTGACATAAGTATTTCCTATACACAGGAGTCGGTTTAGGTTAAAGAAAACAAACGAGCCCTTTACACCCGTTGTCAGGAGCTGTGCTACTGCTCGTACCTGTTTAGTGGGCTGCACGTCTTAGACTGCATGTCATTTATCAGCAGTCAAGCTAAACACATAGATTCGCAGGTGTGTAACGTTACCTACTTAGTTGACATGGATCTTGTTTCATTTAAAATCACTGGACAGAGCTTCTTAGACTTCCGAGTTTTGGTGAACGCAGGATTCACCACAGCCCTGAACAGATGAAATGTCAACTCTATGTTTAAATCTGTCTAGCATATTGTAACACCGATAGCTACATGCACAATACAATGTTTGAATTGTAACAAATGTATTTACATTAAAGCGTTTACATTAACTGATGAATTTAAACCATTAACTAACAAAAAACTGGCTCCACACTGTGTCACTGAATTATTTAGAAGCTAGGATGAGCCTTTGATGTTGGTTCTGGAAGAAAAATGTACAGTTGAAATGATCATTGTACAGACAGGAAAGTTGCTGCAGTAAACGTCTGCTGTCGCCATCACTGGCTGTGCAACTCCTGCATATACACTAATGAGTCGCGGATTCAGGGACATCTCAAAGTTAAGATCACACAGACAAGCATGGCTGAGGCTGTGGAGTGACATTGCACCATTTATCTAAAGTTCACATTATACAACTGTATATTGTAGGTTTCTTACAAATTTGGTTATTTGTGTTATAGTACATTCCCTGCTCGCAGTAACTATTCAGCTACGCTGAATGAACTTCCTGGAATACTTGACAGATGTTTTGTACCAAAACCAGAAAGACAAACTTTAGCAATAAATAACACCAGACACAGCAGTTATGTTATTCTTGACAGTTAAACTAATTGGATTTTGATGAGGGTCATTAACCAGCAGAAACAGAAAGGTATGCAGCTTTTTTGGTTTTATTTATTATTTCCACATCATTTATTTTCTCATTCTTGAAATATCTTGCAGTCATGTAGACAATGACATAGTTGTGTAATTAAATAGACAAAACATCACTGGTTAATTCATTTTTATTTTTCAAAAACAATGTGTTGTTGTCAACGCTATGTCTTCAGCTATGGACAACAGTCTCTCTGTTGCTGCAACGCTTTGTATCAGGAAGTGCCCAGATATTCGGGGTAAAAAGACTGAGGGGTCCCTGGGCTTTGGGAAATGAAATAGACCAGGTTGCCTTATTTTCCAGGCCCAACAGAGGTGGTGGAGGTTTCCGGTTATGCTGCAGCAGAGCCGTCAGCTGGTCTTTAGCGTTAGTGCTGTTGCTTGCTTCCGCTTCCGACAGTGGGTGACAAGTGTCAGTGATGGGGTACAAAGTATTTACATATAGTTATGCGATGAATCTGTGGTAGATGAAAACATTCCCATGGCAACCATCACAGAGATTTGCATGAACCAGCCCAGCACGTGTGAAAGTGTTAGCATGTCGCTTATCATCACCGAAGATGATAGATGTAAAATGGAACATGTGGCTAAACATGTTCCAGGGACACATTGATGGCTTCTATGCTCACTTTTTAGCTCTATAAACCATAAAATGGACCAACCAAGACGACTGACCTAAAACTCTTCTCTCCCTCAGCTTTGACAATGAGCTCCAGACTGTCAAGGATCTGGAGAAAGATGAGGAAGAAGCAGGCAGAGAGAAGAAGGAGAGAGCATGAACCCGACAGAGGTGAAGATGAGTCGAGTGATGCCCTGTCACAGCAACCATCGCCAGGAGCTGAGCGTGACAGCTGCTCAAATGGATAGACCCACTGCCCGCCTCCTCTGGTGGTGTGTGTGTGATCTCTGTGACATTGAAATTTCAAAGAAAGTCATTTCATTTGTGAGTGTCCAGTTTATGTTGTAACCGCAGACCAGCCAGACAGGACATGACATATCTCTGTTTCATATGGGCAGCTGAGAGACATGCTGGGAGTCCCTGCGTCACTGCTTCGATGGATGACATCCATTTTGAACACACTATCAGGTAACAGGAAGTGTGTGTACAGAGGTGTGGGTCCTTCTACTTTACTAGTGTGTATATACAGTATATACTCATTCTTCCTTTATGTCTCTGTCCAGTGTGGGTCAGGTGGTGAACATCAAGGCAAAGGTCAACAGAGCCTTTAACACCAGTATGGAGGTCAGAGAAGTTCACATTATGTTTCTACAGTACATCAGTAGTATTTACATTGAGATAAAGACACATACTGATTCTCTCCTACTTTACATTCATACCATTATACCCTTAGTTTCTTTTGTAATAAACATGTAACACACAGAATCACATTTGAGCTCAAATAATTACATTTAATGAAAAATTCAGTTGGATTTGGAATTACATAAAGAGTCAGTTCACCCCCAAAAACAACAAAATGTTTTTTCTCAATTGGCAGTACAAGTCATGCCAGCTGTCTCTTTTTGCCCTTTTCCTTGAATGTTGTCAAGCTACCATGAATCAAACGCAACACTTTGTCCAGAATCATAATGAACGTCTTGCAGCCTTCTTTTTAACGTAAAAAAAACATTATGAAGTGTTGAGTTTTACAGCTAGAAGTGCAATATTGATCAGGAGTGCTACCAAGAAGAAAGAGTGGGAATCAGATATCACACCTTTATAATAACAATGTATCGAATTACCACGTGAAAGTAATGTGACAATGTGAGAGGAGAGGCTTGTAGTGATAGTGACCACTTTACTGAGCTTTATAGTGAGTTTATCTATTACACTTATAAAACTCACATATTCATTCATTGTATTACACTTGTTTTTATACTTTGCATTTTCACTTATAATTTATACTTGTGTGTTACAATACAATAACACACTGTCCACTACCTGCTGAGCAGCAAACAGCAGACAGACACAGTCAGAGAGCAGCTGGTGAACATAGCAGTTGCCAGATACCACTTGGACTTACACCCACTGGACACAAACAGTTAGAATTTTGCTCCATAACTTCTGGTTGTGTAAATAAGCAGCTGTTTGCTAGTTGACCATATCACATTAAAATGTGACAATGTGTAGATGTTTCTGATTGCTCTGATGTTATCAGCAGTGTTTAAATGAAATCACTGCTGGTAGCTGAGATATTTGAATCCCTGATTCCCAGATTTGTGTTCTGATGAAAAAGAAACAGTCAAGGATATTCCAACTTTTAAAACTGATTCATAGTGATGACAACATTTAACAACAAACCTTACTAATGGGCTGTGGCAGAATAGATGCACAGCAACCCAAAAGTGCCACAGTTGATGTGGTGTGTGTGTCACCTCAGCCATGCCAACATAAATCTTAAATATTCATTTTTGTGAATCTGTGTGGGGTTACACTGTATATGATGCTAATAAAATCCTCTGCAGGAAAGACTAAATTAATGCTACTGGCTACATGGTCTGTTTTATTAGTGAAGTAATGGCCATCTATGAATAAACAATACTGATATTCTGACCGTGAATTATCCCTTACATATTCCATCTCAGGTGGGCATACAGGTGAGCTGTGAGGACCTGTTCTCTGATCGTCACTGGAGAGTTTGTCACGCCTACGCCACCTTTGTAACCCAGCGCACAAACACTGGAAAAAAGGTAATGGTTTGACAGAAAATAGAGAGATTATGACCCTTTTGGTTTTTGAGAACGGGTGGGATGAGGTGAATGAGTGAGTACATAAGTAGTTTAAAATCATGATTAAAAGCAAAATGCAATGCAAAATTAATGTGAAAACAAATTCAAATTCAGTCATTTGTTGCACTCAACCAGTCTGCAAAAATTAGGTGCATTTAAGCCTCAGTTATTCTCCCTTGCAGATGCACACACAGACAGCTGTGGACACCTCAGACACAAAATTGTTCTCATTCTACTTTCTAACCCACCCAGTGTCTGCTGGGGTGATGTGTTCTATGCATGTGCAGTAGACTGGCATCTCTCAGAATCTGGGAAATTTACATCTACAAATTATTGCACATTTGATTATCTTCATATTGTTTTAAAGATAAATTGTACAGATGTGGGTAGTGACAGACCTCTTCACACAGCCTCTCTTCAGGTGGCCGCACGTCACAACAAACTGGAGGATACACACACGTCTGCACAGCCTCGCATACACCCTCTGATAATGAAGTTTCCATCCCTCAGATCCTACACAAATGCAGAGTGTATAACTCTAACCTTACTGACATTACATCACAGGTGATCTTGAAGCCCATTGTACCTCAGACTCAGAAGGAGCAAGTTGAATACAGCGTGGCCGCTGAGAGGAGGAGGGTCCGGATGGTACATGACGACATCATCAAAGATCTACTCTCCCATGGGTCATTCCAGCAGGGTAGGTTTGATGTGCATTGCCACATTACACCGTACAGCAGACCTCAATAAGTGGAGCTGTTTTCCCTGATAAAGCAGATACTGTGAGTTGCTGTGAGCTGGGAGATTTGATGGAGGGTTCAGCCTGTTACTGAATGTTACTGAGAAAGTTCAGGACACCAGCTGAATACAGACTATCAAGGCCTTAAACACAACAACACAGTGATAAAATATGATTGTAAGCTGGTAGATTGTAGCACTTTGCTTGATGTCACTTGTTGGAAACAGTACAAATTCTGTGACTGTTAAACTGAAACTGCTGGAAACACATCAGTGCACTTTGGTGATATGTTCCTTCATTACCATGAACACACACACTGTACACACTTGATTCAATCCCACACAGACAGTCCTATTACACCACATACACACTAGAGCACTAAATGTGGATTCATCCTCTGCTGAAAATAGTTCCCAACAAATGCATTGCAATTTTCATATATTTGAGTATTGTTTGATAAAAACGGCAGTGACCAGCATTTAATGAACCTTTATATTTGGGATTTGATATGAAAAACAGACAGAGTGGTCAGACATTACTGAGAAACACACTGGTTCGGGTCTTTTCATGGGATTGTAGAAAATATATACAATAACAATATATTTCAGTTTCATTTTTTTTCTAAACAACTTTGAATTTGTGTGTGTGTGTGTGTGTGTGTCAGCTGACAACTCAGCAGTAGGCAATGCAGTGGCAGCAGAGAGGACCAAGGTGGAGAGTGTTGAATTGGTTCTACCCCCACATGCTAACCATCAGGTTATTTATTTTCTGCCTTCTTTCTGTCTGCCTCTCTGTCTGTTTATCTCAGGAAGATAATCAGCAGTTACTTGATGATGTTTTTGGAACTGTTATACTTGAAGTCTCTATAATATTTTTTGTCAAATTAATTGCAGTCCATTAAATGCATTAAATGCATTCCATTTTGGTATGGAGCTATGCAACATGTGAATCGAAGTGTTGGATATTCAGTGAAATCAAAGGCTTTTACTCTTGATGCATTCTGTATTGTAAGTGTTGTGTTATTATATTGTTGAGGCGTAACTTCATTTCTGTTCTGCTTGTCTGATAACCAGGTGAATACATTTGGAGGACAGATCATGGCCTGGATGGTGAATGTAGCTACAATTGCTGCCAGGTACAATCACCCACACATTTTAAATGCTTTATCTGAGTCCACCACACAGTTTTACTGAGGTTACACAAACACACACTCACAGTCATGCATGTACACCTGGGTGCAGGATGTAAATGTGTTCAACAGAAGGTAAAGCTTACACGAGCTAATACAATGATGTGTACATTTTGAAATATGGCATGAATATGTATGCAAAGGTTTAGCCATACCTGGGCAAGTTCCATATTTAGTTATTTTTGGAGATGAATAGTAGTAAATACAACCTCTGTAGCAGACAGACATTCTTCAGTGGTACTGTCACTTTTTATTTTGTGAGCTTTAAAAATAGAAGCAAATTGTGGTGTGTAAAGGTTTGGGCACTGTTCTAGTTGTTAAGTCTCACAACTTCATCAACTCATTAAGCTTTAATTGACTCATTAGAACTTGTGTCAGCTAGTGGCAGAGGAAGTTAGTGTGCGGACGTGGTGGGGTTTCAAAACTTTTAGAATAAAAAAAAAAAATTCTTTCTATATTTAAGTGCATGAAATAACATGTAACAGTACATTACAACAGTACAGTACAATTTACAATTTACAATCTAAACTACTACATTTTAGTATCATATCTGGGATTTACCCAGAGGGACCCAAACCTTTGCATACAACTGTAGCATTTGTTGGGCATTAAAACACATTAATTCTTGCAAGTACATGACAGTCTCTCAAGTTTTCTCTTTTCTTGTTCTTCTTCTTGACTAATCTGTCTTTTCCCTGTGCAGTCGTCTGTGTCAGGCTCATCCCACTCTTCGAACCATTGACATGTTCACCTTCAGAGGACCTTCTCAGATTGGAGACAGATTGCTGCTGAGGGCAATAGTCAACAATGCCTTCAAAAACAGGTCAGTGTTATAGTGTACAGCAAAGAAAACGTTGTGCTGTACTTAAACATGAATTAAACAAATGAGTGACGTGAGTGTGCATGTCCTGTAGCATGGAAGTGGGAGTGCGAGCAGAGGCCTACCAGGAGGAGGGGCCTAACAGACACATAAACTCTGCCTTCATGACCTTTGAGGTGCTTGACGACCACGGGAAGCCATGTACGTTACCACGGATACGACCCGAACCCCTGGTGAGTGAACCGACAAAATGAACTAGAGATGAAGAACACTTGTTACATTACAGATGGTTTTATGCACATTATGTGATTCAGTAAGGCAACACAGAAATAAGAAGTCAACATTCAACATTATTCTCTGTATTGTAAAATCAGTTAAGGTGGAACAAAGTGAGCAGGGAAGGTCTAAAAAAGAAACACTACCAAGTTCAATGATAGGAAGTGTAGGAACTAGTGATTTTGAAGTTTGACCTATACAAAAGTCAGATTATCTCAGCCTTTGCTGTACACATTTTGATCATTCTCTTATCTCCTGTTAATGAACAACTGACTCCTTTTTGATGATAATGTAACAATGCTTGAAATTGGCATTTATTTGCTCCCCTGTGTCTCTGAATTCTGTCTTTGATTTACAGGAAGGGGAGAGGAGGTTTCAAGAGGCCATAGCCAGGAAGAAGATCAGACTGGACAGGTAAACCATCTGCATACTCGTATAATCAGCACATACTTTATTAGCTGTTACATCCATGTCCATGTGCCAGAGGTAACACATTATACTTTATATTTCCAGTTTATTTGGACTAAAATATGAAGAATTGAAGTTTTTATGAAAGAGCACAACATGCAGCACAGCCCCCAGCAGTGTGTAGAAACCACTATCACGCCATCCCTCATGCAAAAAGAATGCACAAAACACCTAAACATTGGTCTACAGTGCCTCTGTAGAACACCTGTAATAGCTGTTAGCAAATCAGCAGCAGTAGTCAATAGTAATATCCTTCTTTGAGCCAATGTTTGTTTGTTTAACAATAATAAAAGCAAATACAAGACACCCAGTTCAGATACTACAGTTAAACTGTCAAGGGTAAAAGAGAAGCTAAAAGCATACATCCACTGTGGGGCCTCAACAGTTTTGTTCCAGTCATGCATTTCTGAGTTCATGTAGTGGAATTTTGAAGATGTTTACTCAGACCAGAGGTTTATTTGATCATTTAACCCCTACGTTTAATAGAATGTTTTGTATTATTCATTTGCCAGTTTAAAAATGCTTCTGTTTCTCTTCTTTTGTTGTTTCAGAAAGTACATCATTTCCCGTACGCAGGGTGAGGCTCCCCTGTCTGTGCCCTGGGACCCCACAAACCAGGTGAGTGAAGAAATCACTCAGGTCTAATGACAGTTACACATCCTGTGCTCAATAACACAGAAATGGTCTCTGTGGAGATGAGTGGATGCATGGATGCATTGCCAGACAGTGTGCACTAGTTCACTGGCTGAACTTTGATTTTCTTGGCAGAGTTTTATATTGATCACTTCATCCACTACACCAGCTGGTCAACAGTGTCACTAGTGTTGGGCTCTGGATCCCAGTGATATGAACAGTGACTACTGAATCAAATAGCAACTGTCAGGACTGAACTAGGACGGGAACCCAAATGCACGACTCAGACTCAAAGTACAAAAATAAACAATCTTTATTTGGCAAAGTAACAACACAAAATCACTCAAGGAGAGGAATCCAAAAGGTAACAAAAGTATCAAACCAAAATCACTCGCGAGGAGGCAAATCCACTAGGTAAAGTACCAACAAAAAATCACTCACAAGGAGGCAAAAACTGCTAAACAAACAAGGCAAGACAAGGCAAACACAAGGGATCAAAAACCTGGCGTGACTGGGGCTCGAGGTGCAGGCTGGCTTGGCTCTCTGAACAAACAAGACGAACTAGCACAGGACAAAGGGAGACACAGACTCTAAATAGACACAAGGTAAGGGGAAACAGGTGGAGACAATCAGGGCGGGGCAAGCAACCAGGCAGGCGGGAAACACATGAGGGGAAGAGGCAAGTGACCTGAAACGAGAGGAGAGTAAGATTTCAAAATAAAACAGGAAGTCACAAGACAACATGAAGACGGGACAACACGACAGTGACTTAACAAAATTTCTTGGACATGACAGCAACATAGATTTCAGTGCTTCCATTCAGCACCTATACTGATAAGGTACCACTGCTCACTGCTCTCTGGTGTTTCAAGACAGACATTTCATACATGCAGCAACTGACAACAGAGAGATATGACAAGACCAGACCTGTACTGTGTGTTTGGTTATATTCTCAGATAAAGAGAACAGTTAGAGAGCTGAGTATGACTTAGCTTCTTAACAATACTACTGTGAGGGAGTGTCAAACTAACATATTTAACTTTGGAGGTTTTCACTTCTGTAGTTTGTCTGTAGTGTCAAAGTGAACCAAAATGCATCTCTACTAACCCCCCCGGACGTTCACTCTGCTTATTGGTAGGATTGGTCTGGGACAGGAGCAAATACAGAAACACTGCCATGCAGTTTAACATGGAGCAGCAGCAGGGTTGGCATTCACTCACAATCGTGGTAATTATCTAAGATACCAGACAAAACCATGCAGAGCACAATTGGCTACAGGAAGTGTTCAGCTCAAATTTGCACAGTACACCTGGAAGTTGGGTCAGATCGAGGTTCCCACCAAAAGACAAATTGCTCCAGAGTGTGTATGGATTGGACAGAGACCACCTCCTCTCAAGGGTCTTGGTGCAGTTGTTTTGTTCTACACCTAAGAGTGGTAACTGTGTTCACCCCTGCCCAAACGAATCATACAAAGGAGCAAAACCAGAGTCTGATTTAAATAAAGTGTGTGGTGTAAAAACCTCCTTAGATCAGACTGAACAGGATGGTGTCTCCAGTCTGTCTGCATCATGTTAAAATGACAGTTATTTAACTTTTAGTCTTTGATCACTGTCACTGTAATGTTGTGTCTTTCAGTGGTTAAGGATAGATAGATACACACACACATGCACACACACAACCACACACTCCACACCCCAGGCTAAACCTACTTATACCTTAAAACCAAGTCTTAATCCTCAAACAACCCTTGTTATGAGTTGTGAGGACCAGTCAAAATGTCCTGACTTTCCCAAAATGTCCTGTCTGCCCGACACACAAAGTGGTAGATGTACAAGTACACACTAATAACTCACTGTATTTTAAATAAGCTTGACTTTCCAAGGAGCATTTAACTCACTATCTAAGATCGTCAGTAAGATACGGTTTCACCAACACCTGCTCTATCAGCATTTATGAAGATAAACTGATAACAAGAGATTAAAGACTTGCATTAACAGTGTACTCAGACCAGTCACTATAAATAATGTTCCTATGGGCAAAGGTTATTGGAGTATTGGAGAGAGCACACTTTTTGTGTTTTTTTTAGATTTTAGTGTAGTGTAATTCATGTATGCTTTATATTACTGCTGAAGATTTTCCACAGCATGTGATAGTGTTTTAACCCATGTAACATGATTGTGATTTGATTGATTTCAGTTCAGTTCATTAAAATCATCTGAGTGAATATTGCTTTTGGCTTTTCTAAAGAATGTTCAGATTTTTCAGACTCATTTGAAAAATCTACTCTGCATTGCACTTTAACACCACTAAAACCATACATTGTGTTCTCTGTAATGGATCAACAATTTACAGAAAACATGGAGTCGGGGCGCAGCAGTCATAGAGTGTATACTCTGTGTCAAGGCTGAGTCTTTACTGGATTTGAACTCAGCCTTGGCCCTTTGCTGCATGTCATCCCCTCTCTCTCCCCTGCCTTTCCTGCCTCTGTCTCTCTGCTGTCTATATCATAAAAGGCAAAAAAGAAAAAAAGAAAAGAAAAAAGAAACATGAAAACGCTGAGTCTTGATAGGTTGATTTTAATACTGTACTGAAATTAATCAAAATCAATGGCTGTGTGAAAATAATAAATGTTTAAAGAATCCAGAAAATGTGTCATAAAATGAAAATTGATAGCAGTAGTTTAAAGTGTATTTGATTTGTAAAACTAAACTAAACTAAACTGGGATGGAAGAAATATAAAGATACAAACACAAAGACAGACAAAGATACTATTTTGTACAATAATAGGCTAATACAAAAAAAATGAGGCTGTTAATTTTTATAAGAGAATTATGTGATTTTTATCAGATGGCTGTCAGAATGTGTTCTGCTAATTCTCCTTTATATCTTTCGTACTTGACCAGTATAATGGCTGTTATCAACATGGTATCTTCCGGTCCGTATGCTTGGGTAGGTGTTTGTTTGCTATTGCATATGTATGTTTTGTGTGTGTGTGTTTTCCAGGTGTATCTGAGCTATAACAACGTGTCGGCTCTAAAGATGTTGGCTGCTCAAAACAACTGGCGCCTCAACTCTGAGAAAGACAAGGTATCTGCTGCAATGTGTTTTGTTTGTTAGGAGTTTGTTCCTGTTCCACGAGGAGCTGGAGGTTTCACGTGATTCTTTGTTCCCAGGTTCGTCTCTACACCCTGGAGCAGAAGTCCATGTTGAGTTTCAGGGTGGAATCAGAGGTGGACATTCCTGCTCACAGAGCCTTTTCTCTGCTGGCTGAGATGAGCAACAGACCAAGCTGGGACACGCATTATCGGTAATGCTTTCATACACAAGTGCATGCACATTTAATAAGCTTAACAAACTCTCTCTTCACTGTGTGTTTATGAACAACTCAGCTAAGGGGAGGATTTTAGAGGAAACAGGTAGATGCTCAGGTGTTTGTATTTATCAAGTATCTCAAAGTAGCTCTTAAAAGGTGAACATTTAAAAAAGTCCAATTGAAGAGAGCTGCAGAGAAGTGAATGATAGAGAGATGTTTTGAGAACGCTTGAATACAATGAGCTTATTAAAAGATAGTGTTTGACAATAGAAATAGAGTAGTTTTTTAGACAGAGGGGAATTAGAATTACCTACAATAAACATACTGTGTAAATGACTTATATTATGATGAGATTTGGCTATTTATTAATTTTGGCATCATATGTGTGCATATATCATTGTGGTATCTAGTTATCTAAGTTATTTGACTATACACATAAAACCCTCTTAAAAATTATTTTCTGTATTTTGATATTCATCCTTTTATAATAAACTCTACTAGTCAGAAAAAAATACAACACATCACAATATCACTCTCTCTCCTAGACCTAGTCCTTCTCCTTGCTAAGAGTCAATGTAGGATGTATGGTAAATCGCTCTCAATCTTAGGAATGTTTTCAGTAGTTCATTTTCACTGTGATTCCATGGATTTATTCTGAGATGCTTGATAAATATGATGATATGGACAAAAAAATCTGTACACTCTGCTACACTCTGGTCACATTTTGGGCAGTTAAATTGCAGTGATTTCTGACAGAAGAATATTTTGTCTCTGTGCATTAGACCAATGATAATATAGCTCTCAGGGTGTATTCATTATAGCTGTTTCATAAATAAATTCAAGCATAGATTTTAGGATTCAAGGATTTGATGGTTTATTTGTCACTGTTATTTGTATATGTAGTATAGATGAGGCTGAGGATATGGAGAGGACAGATTCTGATGCAGAGCAGTGATTCTATTTGGCAGTGTGGCCAAATAGAATCACAGGCCACATTTTATGTGGATAATACAACACAATGTGCCAGTGTATAGTCTTTAACGTTAGAGGTGATAGAGTGGAAGTTCATACACATATTCACTGTCTGGGGACAGGTATGTGCTACTAACATTAAAATGGGGTCAGGTGGCTCCAGCCAGCCACAAAATAGTCTTGGACTAACCCCCTCGGAAAACCAGTCTTTTTCTATAATGAGGCCTGATAGTACAGAATATAGCTTGCATTAACCTGTAGTAAAATGAGCCGACAGAAAACATATGTTTCTTTGCTCCAGTAAATATTTCAGAGGCTGAGATGTGTGTAGAGATTATAAGGCAAAACCGTGCTTCTTCATTATGGACTACAGGTACAACAATGCCTTTAACTCTGTGTATTTCTCTATGAAAGAAGAACAGAAGGATGTTAGCTCTTTGTTCACTAAATGACCAAATTAACATTATTTCCACACACTGTCATGTCCCTACAACTGAAAATGACCAAAACATGGAAACACACCTGGTTTTATTCCTATTAGTGGCAGAGACCTCAAATATTGGCACAAAATGAATAACAGATTGTATCTGAAGAAAAAAAAAAGATTGATACCATATTGGTGGAATAAAACGGGTTCATACATAATACTGTATATCAGGATTCATTCAGGACTTTAGCACTTTTTTCCCAAATCTAGGAAATTATAGAAAATCAAAAGGCTGCAGCACAAACTTTGAATGGTTCAGTCAAACTGAGAACATATTTGCCCTCCATCCTACAAAGTGTTTAGGTTAGAAACAATACTTTTCACTATATAAATGCCCAAACATGGCTTCCCAGATGTTTTTGAGAGTGTACAAACTAATATAATAACTAACTATAATACTAACTAATATTCTCTGTGTCCCTTTCTAAATCAGGGAATGTGAGCAGATTCACCAGGTGGACGATGACGACTTCCTGTATCGTGTGGTTACCCCATCAGTCAGTCACGGTGCTGTAGGTTCCCCGACTTCATCCAGTCAGGGAGAAGGAATTCTCCAGGACTTCATCTTGTTGGCCTCCAAGAGGAAGCCGTGTGGCAGTGGGTCAGTAGAATGACTGACAGGAAGGACTCTAACAGGTCAAAGGTCATACACCCCTATCCCGCAGGATTGACTGTCTGTGTTTTTTCTCCTCAGAGATCCATATGTCATCGCTCTGCGGTCAGTGTCTTTGCCCACTCACCCACCCACTGAAGGATATAATAGAGGGGAGGTTCTGTGTGCTGGATTTACTATCCTGGAGACCAAAAACAACATGTCACTAGTGAGGCAAATACCAGTTTTAGCTGATTAAACAGGTGTATTTTTACATATAATCTTAACAAACTTTACTGTTTGGTTCCTTTTCCAGATCAGTTACTATAACCAGGCATCTCCAGAGGTCCTTCCCTACATCTCCACTGACATCGCCGGCCTCTCCTCCTCTTTCTACCACACCTTCTGCTCCTGTAGTCAATACCTGACTAGGAACAGGCAGAATGTCACCTCTGAGGAGCAAACTGGCCAATACCAGGCCACAAACACAGACAGTCCCACCTGTGAGACTGAGGCTGACGCTCTGTCAGTGGCCCTCCACAGCACCCAGCTATAGACAGTCAGTGGTACTTTCCAGGCCAGTTTACATCAAAAAATGTAGAGTGAGGTCTGCTGTTTGTACAGCAAGGTATGATATACTGTCACAAGAGTGAACACAAGACAATATTTGCATGAAAAATTTTAAACTTTTTAAAAGTTTTTTAACAGGCTTAAGAATAGATCACATTAGAACAGAGCAGTTAGAAAATATCACAATAAAGTGAGTAAAGGATGATTTCAAAATGAAGACTTTGATGTGTATCTTCCAGGATCAGCTCATATGTTTTTTCACTCTCATTAATCTAAGGTAAATGCTGGTCTAACTGTATATCTCAGTGTTGGGTTAGAGGGAAATGCTGAGTTTATGTTGAGAAACACTAACCGTGGCATTAAGTGATGAATGAATTTTCTCCATTTGCTGACTGCAGTTATCACAAGGTAACTTCTTTCTTTTGATGAAAAACATTGATGTCTCACTGAATGCTTCATAGGACTTTAATAAAATATTTTTAACAAAATGTGTTTGCTCTGTGTTCATCCATTCAGAATACAAATGTAAATTTCATAACAGCATATAATCACTCAGCTGAGTTACAGCACTTTATCTTGGAGTCTACTTGATGGCAACATTTTATAAAGAACTGATGATAGAATCTGAACATTTTGTAGTTCATTTTAATTTTTAAATGCTCATTTTGGTGATCAGATGTCAAAGGTCAGTGTCACTGTGACCTCACAAAACCATAACCACAACTGTTTTGGCCATAACTCAAGAATTTGCACGCTAACTAACTAGAGGCATAGGGACTTTATAGATGTGATGATGTCACCGCCCTCTCACCTGGTTCCAGTTACGGAAGTGTTTGTAGAGGCAGGGGGCGTGTGATTGGCTGAAAGGTGAGAAGGTTGAAAAGTGACATCAGG
>BRZM01000305.1:19095-54841 GCA_033238685.1 Lates japonicus | reverse complement strand
CCTCCTGACCATTTAAAACGCAAACATCAGAACTGACTCAGTAGAAGCACAGAACATTTTCAGCAGGGACCATAAACAGTAATTTTGACTCATCAACATGAAAACCTTTGAATTTCCATTAGAAAAAAAAAGGCAAACCTTTGGTTCACAGCTTTTACACCCTGAAACTAACTGGAATAAATGATGTTTTTTCATATTTCTGGTCAAAATTACTGTTTATCAGAAACTTAAGTTAAGGGAAGAAAAAAAATCAGCCAGGATATAAATACATACCTTTGTGTTGTCTCTGCTCAGTAAACCCTCCATGCTGACCCAGACAGGCCTGTAGAGCTTCTCTCTGCTGTAGGCTGAATGCAGCAGAGTGAGAGAAGCCTCCAGAAGCTGCACAGTGTGGACTTGAAGGTAAACACCCCAGGGTACATCAGCCCTCTGCCCAAGCAGCTGCAGGACATCCTGCACACACATTGACACACAGAAGGCCTTATTTATTCACTTGCAGTCAGTAACACTTCATTAGTAAACATTATAAACAAGTACATTCTGCACAATAGCAAAGCCATTAACAGTCACCAAAAAACATCAACTGTGAAGAAAAAAGAAAGAAAAGCACTGTATGACCCTAATGAATTGTCTCAACTCCATTTATTAAAAAAAAAAAAGAAAAGAAAAAAGAAAAGAAAAGAAAAATGGTTTTCTCTGCTCGTCTCTTCCAGTTTTTTACTGTCATACCTGCAGGGTTTGGGGCTCTGAGCTCTTTTCAGAACCTTGCACTAAGGGGACTCCTGGTCGCCTGCTGTCAGAAGCCACCCGGACCACCAACATACCACCAGCACCATCTGGACATCCATAAACAAGACACAAACAGTGAACAGGATTCATTACTGTCATATTAAGGTTTACTCTTTTTTAACACTGTCAGGGCGTCCTGCTGATCTGGTTAGGTTCATATTTTGCAGAAGTTGTGTGATATTGTTACATTTCAAGAGTTGTGATGATACAATGACTCACAGGAGGTCATTAAATCTTATGTCACGGTGTTAGACCTCATGCTGACATGTTTTTCTTCATGTCATTAAGAGTACAGTTTTTTTTTAAATCAAAATTTAAAAGTGGTTTGACTGTCTCTGTATTTTAAAGCCACTCTGTTAGGAATTTGTGTGTAATTATGACTGATGAAGTGATTTTGTATCTCCTGTACCTGAGAGCTGAGCCAGCAGAGAGGTCTGGTCGGTGACTGTAAACCAGCGGACAGCCAGGTTGTTTCCATGTGTGACTGTGGACAGGAAGTTGGTGTCTGGGTTGTGAGTTGGATGGAGGAAGTCCATCAGATCTCCTCCAGGGTAGAATCTCCTCAGACGGCCCTGCTGCCCTGTAAACAACAAATCAATAAAAAACAGCAAACAACAAACAGTAACTTCTTTCTATTTAGTATTGATTAATACAAAAGATATATTATTATTTGTTTTTAAGCATTGTTTTTTTTTTTTTTTTTAATTACTAAAAATCTACAGCAATGCTAGGAGCCTCATGAGGCTGTATTGCTAATTATAAATTAGAATTTATATTTGGTCCCTTGGTGAAAAATGAAGCAACAATCTTGTTGTTTGTTGATCCTGACCACTAATGGGCTAAAAAGGTTTAACTTGAAGGCTAATTGATTCATGATTGAAACTCTACAGTTAAAACTCAGCCTCCACTGTAAAGTGGGTGACTGTTTGGTGATGTTGGCCTGCTTCTTTCTTACTTGCAGCTTCTTTAAAGGCAGACAGTGTTGGTTCATATATATCATAGTAGACTCTGGCAGGGTGGCTGTTGTCTCGAACAAACAGTAGATCACTGATGTCTGGATGAATTGAACCCTGCCACAAGGTCAGACTGAAACTAAAAAGAAAATCACAGCATCAAAAACAGTCTCAGTGTCACAGTCGTGGATTGTCACTGAACGTGAAGACATATGATTTTTTAACGTCCTCTGTCTGTTTTCTATGGTTTTGGAGAAATTGAATATGAACTTGCGCACACACAGAGAAGCGTGATTAGAACAGTACATTTGAAAGCTCTCATGAACATACACGTGAAACTCTGACACAGCAAATTGCAAAGAGAAAATTATTCTGTGTGTGAAAATGCAGTGGATTATCACTTCAGTGTCTGCATTGACAGGAATTAGTCATTCCCATTAATGAATAATTGATTTCAGTTATTGCCATATTACAGATGGAAATTGTGTTACCGTGATGACTGGCTGAGGAGCCAGCTCATGTGCTGCCAGCCACTGCGGACCAACAGGGCATGGACTGGGAATGTCACCTGAAGGAAGAGAGTTTTTATAACTGAGTTTTTAGAGATGTCATTGACTACCAGATGTTATCAATCACATATCAGTGATACCAATTACAAATCAGACCATGGTGGTAATGCTGCAACATGTGTTCTTCACCAACTAATGTTACAACAAATTACAGTAAATTAAGTTGATTATAACTCAGAGGCCTAAATGTGACCTCTGCTTGTATAAAACTACTTGGTAGACACTAGATAAGAGGAGAAAGTGGTTTTCCTTCTTCAGTATCTGTCACTGTAGAAACAGCGCCCTCTCTCTGTTTCCCACTGTAAAATCAATCAACAGATTTAATGGTGGATCACATGGAGGAGGCTTCCAGACATTCTTCCAGTCATGCCACTGGTCCTGTTTGTTCATCTTAATTATGTATGCTACTATAATGAACTTATCAAACAGCTGCATAGATCACATTAAAGAATCAGTCACACCAGCATTTAGGTGAAATCTTGGCATTTGAAATAAATCGCTGTGATCAAAGAATCAGCTTGCAGGGGTCAACTAAATCAGATTTCTACTTTAGTCAGTTATTACATGCAAAGTCACACCTCTGGCAGCGCTGAGATCCTGAGAATCCAAAAAGAATCAACCTCTCATTTTCACTGCACTGCTTCAGACAATTTTACATATGACCCCACTCTACAAAACTAAAACAACATGATTGCAGTCAGTTGTGAGAGTGCAGTATACAATACTCTGCCACTGTGGTAGTCACTCTCAGGGCTACTTACAGGGCTAGTTAGCTAGCCCTGGATGATCTTTCTGATGTCATTTTTGTGTGTCTTTTGATGCTCACCCTTTGTGGGACATCTTTGATCATATCATACATGTTTTCTACCATGGTCCTGGTGTAGGTCTCAGTGAAAAGTGGAGGCACATAGGCTACCTGTCAAAAACAATGTAACGTCAGCTGTAAATTACAGTTCAGACAAAAACATCTAAAATCTAAAAACCCAGAGCCCCATGAGGCAGTAATGCTAATTATAAACTAGGAAACAACCCTGCTATTCTTAGATCCTAACCAGTAATGGAGCAGAAAATGCCTGAGGGTTATGTGAAGGGACAGACTGTGTCAAAGAAAAAAGGCAATGGATAAATAAGTCCTCCTAAATAACCTGAGTGACCATATGGGTCCTTTGTCCCTACCATCTAATAAAGCCCATTGGAGCATCTCTACGTGTCTCTACAGCAGCAGCCCTACTGAACCTATGTCATCACTGGTTATAACTGGTAATAAAAGCAGTAAAAACTACTGGGTTAGGTTTAGGAAAAGTTCTGGTTTGGGTTAAAATAAATATTTATTCAAGGTTAGAGGACCTTCATTGGCATGGTTACAAATGTAAAGACAGTTGAGGCTGTGGAATGACCATGCATAAAAGAAACAACAAAGACTGCTGGCTTCAAAACGGAAATTAATGAATGGGTCCATCCATTCTAACATGGACTTGGTTGCTATTTATACTGCAGAGCCTGACTTCCTCCTTTTCCCTCGTCATAATTACTGCAGCTGCTGGAGGTCACCTGACAATAAAACATAACTATGTGTTGTAAGATGACCTATCAGCCCTTTTTTTCTACAGAAGGGCAGTCTCAGCTTTTCCCCACAAACTAATGGTGATCACTCGTATATATTTTTAGCCACACCAATGGACGTGACTTTTTTTTAAGCAAAGTATCTCAACAATTCAACAATCAGCCTGTTCCACATCTGACCAAATGACTGACTAGCTTGGCTTAAAAATCCATAGTAGTGCAGTGATTTCTAATGAGACTGTGAACATGTTATACCTTCCATCCAGGAGACAAAGTCACATCTGAGAACTTCTCCTGAATCAACTGCAGAAATCTGGAGAGGGAGGAAAGAAAGAGATGAGTGGTGAGAAATGTACTGTTCATGATGGGCTGTGAGTTAATTAAGCTATGCATTGTTTTGTTTGCTCTGTACATACTGTACACTCTCACATGCTCTCTTTGGATTCCATGAAACCACCGTAGCTTATTAAAGTATCTTCTGATCTCAATCTAATCTAGAAACATCTTTGTTGAGGGTGTGTTTCTTATTTGGCAATGTGGTGATTGTAATACATGTACAATACAAGGTTGTGAATAGACATTGATGGTCAAACTACATGAAGGTCAGTCTGGTGGCACAGTTAATGTATACGACTCAACATCCAGGGTTCAATTCCTGGTCAGGGGATCACTATTGTATGTCATATTCCTCTGACTTCACCTTTGTCTCCTGTTTCTCTGTAGACTGTCAACAATCAAAAACAGGCAAAAATACCAAAAAACAAATAAACAATTAAAAAAAAGGTCAGGCTCCCTTACCTGGTTCCATTAACTGGAGGCACAAAGTCTGGCACATTGGGACCTTGTAGGATGTCTGCATTAATCCAGACAGGCCGGTTTATTCCTCTGCTGCTGTTCTTTCGACTAAGCAGGTCTAATGACAAACCCACTGACTCCAGAGACTTAAAATCCAACTTAATGCCTGCAGAAAGATATTAAGCATCAAAAGCTTTTCATGATTTTCATCCTTAAATTAAACTAATGCAACTCAGAGAGATGATTATTTTGATTTTAAAGAAATTCTTATTTGTGAATGTGAAGACAGACTGAATGACTGGTTCTGTACTGAGTGAGTTCTATCTAAGTCCAGAACCTTTTCTTGAGGCCAATACTGCATCCAACCATTGGTCCAGAGTGTTGTCACTATAGATGTCAGGAGGGTGGGCCATGATAGGGATGGGCTTTTCACTGGGTGTTCCATAACCCTCCAGGGTGACATCAGCCTCCAAGATCATGGCATCACCTAAGGGTTTGCGATTCTTATCAAATCATGTATTTCATGGAGAGTAATGCTACTCATAGTCACAGATGATCATTTTACCTGAGCAAATAAATCACCACATTAACTGGTAAAGGTCCAAGAACAAACATCACAATCAAAGGATGTCATTTTGTCTTTATGGATATGTGTGTGTGTGTGTGCTTACTTGCCAAAGCCTTGTTCATTTCCTCCTTGCTGTTAGCTCTGTGATACCAGGTAGCCAGCATACCATCAAGTCTGCTAATATCACCAGACTGAAGTAGGAAATCCAGCATGTCTTCACCAGTAGAAACAGCGGGAGGAGGAGCTGATGAACATGATTGGACAAACATATGAAAGTATAAGACTGTTCAAATATTTGAGCTCAAATCATCTATAAAAAATCAGATGTATTACCTCCCCCCAGTTTCCTAAAACCCCCTGGTTCCTAGAGGAAATACACAGGGACATGAGCTCAGTAATGGTAGTTACAGCTCTGATGACTGATGAATTGTTGCTACTGTTATCACCATCTATTCAAACTGATAAATTCAAGAACAAGTGCATATAAAAATGATTCAATCAACCTTTGGACTTTTCAATTTTCCATTTACCTAGTTACTTTTCCATTTATTATTTTACAGCTTGTGTATCCACCCCAACACTGAACAATTCACACTGCAGGTCATGTGATCACATAACAGCTTTTGATCAAATGAAACCTTGATGAATCTTATTAAGAAGTTGGAGAGATTGGAATTTTTGTCCTACTATTTCTTCCTGTGTAGCACTTCCTGAGTTCATTTTAAGTTAAATTCTTAAGATTAATTACAATACACATGCTTTTATTTTGTGCTCTGAATTATAATTATGTATGTAATGTTATGTAATTATACAATCCATTTACATGAATTTGATGGCCTTTTAACTTTGCTGCAGTGCACCGCAAGTGAGAAATCAACTGTTAAATGTATGTTCTGTCAATGCAACACATCCACTAGAATGGTGCCTTCACTACGGCAGCGCCCTCATATGGGAAGCAGGAGATCTCTAAACTGCTTTCATATTCAAATAAAGAAGAAAGTAAAACTCAGAGATACACTAACCTGTTACCTGTGTCTTAAATGAGGTAAAAGGTTCATTTACCCTATAACAGCTTTGGGTTCTGTGTCTTGGTCAAAGTCCCTTTGACAAGCAGAGCTTGGGACCTGTTATGTAGAGCTGCTCTACCACCTGTGCAAAACTGATCATATCAAGTAACAATCTGACAGACACCAGTGTGAAAGATGTGGCTAATTTCAGAGTCAACCCAGATGAGTGAAGCTTTTTGCATTTAGTCAAAACTATATCGTAAATTGTGACTAGTGAATTGTAAAACTTTTTTTTAACCTTATTGGCTATTAATAGCTACATTTAAGTTATGTAATTAATGGCAAAAACATGTTGGAATTTCATTAAATACATACTATATAGAATTAATTGAAAAGCCAGAACTTTAAAAATGAAAGTGAGACTCAACAGTAACACAAGAATAAAAGAAAGCAAAGGACTGTCTGTGCTCTTAGTTTTGCTAAAAGCATACAATTTGATTTGGTCTATTTCTGAACAACCAAAGGACAAAGACTGTGTTTTGCTGGTTCTGTTGCAAGATCAGCAGATCCTTTAAAAAGTCCTCAAACAATTTATAATTATGCTCTCAGAAAGCAGCAACTAAAGACTGAAGCATCAGATGGCAAGATATCCTGACTCCTGAGTCTTTAGTATGGGTCAAGCTCTAAAAATGCTGCATCTTACATTTACCATAAAACAACCATTAGCATTTTCTGATAGACCCTCCACTCTTGGTAAATATCCAGACCTCTACTTTGTGATACAAGTTTTCTGTGGTTCTCTGCAATGCCTGTGGTCAACATGAAGCCCATAAGAGCTGTTGCCAAGTGACGAACACACGTGGTGCATTATCCCATTAAAATGAACAGTGTGTGTCATCACATGAACCCTGACTGCTTTAATCAAACAAAGTTGTGGATAATGGCATTATAAAGTTCTTATGTGATGGTATACTAACACAGCAGCTGTTTAGTATTCTCTCCAGAATGGCCAAATACACTTCTAAAAGTTATGAAACCCTGTATCAGGTTTGTGTGGGATTCACATAATATGACAGAAATCTGGTAAATGATACAGAATGGGCAGGAACAGGTATTATTTGCCAAACTTAGACAGAGACACTGCAAAGGAGAAAAGAATATGGAGGATGTCGGAATCATACAACATAAAATCCTTCACATATATCATATGACTTACCCTGACTCAGGTGAGTTTTAATTCGTATGCTGTGGGATCTCTCAGCTCACCTTGACAAAAGTGTCTGACTCACTGTCAGCAACTGCAAACACAAATCTCTCTGTTCTGTTGTATGCTTGCTGTGTTTAGGGCTTGAGCAAATCCATGTGCAAATGTCAGGTTTAGCCTTGTTGCACTGAAAGCTGATTTGTTTTAAGGATAAAAACTGTAAATAATTTTTGAATCCTGCTTAGTATGGAAGGAATTGCAGGAAGCTTGTGTGATATTAATGTCTTTCATGAATCATGGAAGAAACTGTCTTTTAATGCAACAAATGAACATTAAAAGCTAAATCAGTGAATAAATCTAATCAACAAGGGTGCCACAGTGGTGCAGTGGTTAGCACTGTCTCCTCACAGTGGGTTTGAATCCTGGTTCACCCAGGGCTTTTCTGTGTGGAGTTTACATGTTCTCCCTCTGTCTTTGTGGGAGCTCTCCAGGTTCTCCAGCTTCCTCCCACAGTCCAAAGACATGCAGGTTAACTGGTGACTCTAAATTGCCCATAGGTGCGAATGTGAGTGTGAATGGTTGTCTCTATATGTCAGCCCTGTGATAGACTGATGATCTGTCCAGGGTGTACTTGGCCTCTCATCCATTGTCAGCTGGGATAGGCTCCAGCCCTCCGTGACCCTCAAAAGGATAAACAGTATGGATGGATAGATGGACTAATGGAAATCCAATCAATAACAACTCAGCAGTTCAATATTTTTGAACCTGGGATGCTTTTGGACCCTTTGTTCCTCCAGACTAGCTAGATCATATTAGCGCCGTGCACCAACATGTTTATTGTGTTTTTTAAAGAGACATTAGACTAATCAATCTCAAACAACAGGCTTTTAAATACAACAATCCAATAAATACATTACTCCAAAACAAGCAAAAGACAATCATTCAAAGTTTTACTTGAATAATACTTAAGTCAAGTTCAATAAACTGATAATGTGTTTTGGATGTATAATGTTGTCAACAAAGTACAGCTGTCACCAAATGTAGCTAAGTGGAAAAAGTATATTATTTCCCTCTGAAATGTTGTGGGGTTTAAGCATAAAATGCAGTTACTCAAGTCCAAGTACCTCCAATTTTACTTGTACGTATTTGGTATCTTACATGTAAATATCTTTAAGAATATACCTGGCTTCTTGGTGAGCACCACAGCTGGGACAATGATGATAATCAGCAGGACAACAAGTCCAACAGCCACAGATATCATTATCAGGTGTTGTTTTGTTAGACAACCCAGATAAAGGTCTTGATCTCTCTTTGGTCCTGAACTCAAACCTTGATGATTAGACTGTGGCCTCATCCTGGTGGAACACAGAAAAACACAGAGGAACATCTGTCACCATGCAGTCATATGAACAAATGGCTTCTTGACCATATTTTTTAAGTTTTAAGTTATGAAGCTTTGAATGTACAGCAGTATGTTTGTCACCAACTTGCCTTTCTTCTGTGCCTCTGCCAATCCTTTGCACTCTCTGATTGTCCTCTCCTTCTCCCATCCTCTTCTGTCAGGTGCTTGTGTTGTCTATGAATGCAAAAACGTAGTCTCGGAAAAATAGCTACAGAACACCACGCAGGGGTGGAGAGACAGATGGATAGAGTATTTCTACCCTATCATTTATATGAGCCTTATCTGAAGAGCAGAGATTACAGGGATTCCACTGATATGGTGCACATGCTCTCTTCAGTTTCCACTCTTTACCTTCAGCTTTGACAGATTCAGTCAAAGCTCTGCTCTAACGTCAAGAAAAAGGTACAAAATACAGGTAGTAGTGTGTCTTTTGTTCTCATGGCTTGATGATCCCTTTGGTAAAACAAACATAATAAGTTAAGGTACAATCCCTAACACTTTCACTTATTGCTCACTGAGGAACAGAATGACCATAATGTGATGCAGTTTCCCAGTACCCTAAAGACAAAGGCTCTTGCAGCAAATCTGTGGAGTCATGACATGAAAACAGGTCAATAAAGACAAAACAATATATGTTACACATTCTATTGTTCTTTGACTTATATCTAATCTGATTCCTTCTTGTGAAATGCACTATTGAACGTTTTACCTTTACATGGTGTATAAAAATAATTGAGAAGTAACCTGAAAATCACTCTTTGGTGGATCTGTTTGTATCTCACTGACATATGCAAGATATGATGAGAGGTTCCTTTTTATTCTCAGGACTTGATCTCAAATGTGTTTAAAAGCAAACTCTATGTTGCTTCCTTCAAGAGGTCAAAAATGTTTGTAATAAATAAAATAATTGGTTTCTTTTCATAGAGGCACACACATACACATGTAGACAAGGGGGAGGAGACACTAGGGAAACACTGAGGGACACAGGAAGCACTAGGAGAAACTAGAGTCCCACAGGGGCTGTGACAGATCTCCCACAAATCTGCTGTCATAATCAACTATATGCTGATGATACAGTGATTTATTTTATTCCTCCAAGTATAAAATTTCATACATTTTGTGTACACTACAAACAGATTCTGATGCTGTTCAAAAATGGTTATCCTTTAAGAAATTTTTACTAAATAAGAGGAAATTTTACAGCTTGATACTAGATCTGATCTTTTAAATGTAACCAATTATTGGTGTTGCCTCACAGCAAGAAGGTTCCAGGTTTGAGCCTGTGTGGGTTCTCTCCAGGCACTTCAGCTTCCTCCCACAGTCCAAAGTCATGCAGGTTAACTGGTGACTCTAAATTGCCTGTAGGTGTGAATGTGAGTGTGAATGGTTGTTTGTCTATGTATGTTAGCCCTGTGATGGACTGGTGATCTTCGTCCTCTTAAAGCATTTTCCAGTAGATCTAAACATGGCAAACACCCAAGTATAATTTCATGTCCTGTTTATATCTACACAGCTGAGCAAAGTAACCACCAGGAACAACAATCATAAAAATATTGATCTTTGATCAGGTTATATGAAGGCAATATAAATGTCACTTTGAATAAAGATGTGCCATAAAATTTCTATCTAATTTTGCCACTTGCTACAAGGACTCCTGGTTACTGGTGTTTATAATCTTCTCTCTCTCTCTCTCTCTCTCTCTCTCTCTCTCTCTCTCTCTCCCCCCTCTCTCTCTCTCCTCAGAACGTTGACCAATAGGATGATGAGTATTTCTTTTCTTATCTGACAGGAATGAAGGTGTCGAGGTGGACAGAGTGTTTTGGCATGGAACTAGGCTGTTGATAGGTATGTATAAAGCCCCCATCGACAGGCGACCTCCAGTGGAGGACTGTACATGGGGTCATGGCTCCAAACAGGTATCTGGTGCATCTTAATCCTGGTATAGCGGGCGACTGTCCCTTCTGCTCACACTGCTCACATATTGTTCATTCATTGTTCTACACAGGCCATTCAGCCCACTGCTGTCACGGTTTCAGGGCTTAAGAGGACGGTTATCTACGGTCCATAGTCCATTTTTGCGCATGATTTTATCTTGTTATTGTATTGTTATTGTTATTTTATTAAAAAATTATTAATTAAAAAAAATCTCACTGCGTCTCTCCTTTAAACTGTATATAAACTGATATAAATATGTTGATGCCCCCCCGCATATAAGAATAGTTACAGGCAGTCAGGAAGGGGCACGAGGCGTCACGTTGCTATGGCAGCTACACAGGCAGACACACAACAACGCTGAAGATGTCTACCTCATTGACAAAAGAAGAAGCAAAGCAGAGACGAACTCTAGTGTTGAGACCGTAAGTTGACATCTTGTGCAAGTCATTTTATGCACATGGTTATTACAGCGAACAGCCACGCTAACTCTCATACTAATCTGTCATTTTGCTGCGTCCTAGCTCTTCTCGAGCAGTAAATATCTCAGTGTCAGGAATACATGGCGTCAACCAAAGTACAAGACACACAAACAGCGTCGTCGGTTTCTCTAGCAGGAAAAGTTTCAGCCTGGGCGGTGGCAGCAAAGTTCTGGAGAAGAGCGCCGTTCAAACTCCGAGACAAGCTGCCCGGGTAACTCACACACAGGCGGCACATATGTATCTGTATGTATTCTCTGTTTGAAACTGCAGCAAGTACAGTAAATGGTCACTTTGTGGCTAACTACGTTTCCAATCGACGGTCCCCAGGTGTTTGATGAGGATGACAATGATGTCACTCCTCAGCCGCTGTACCAGGCAGATCCAGGAGCAGTGCAGGCCAAAGCCAGCAGGTTCTTTGTGGATGAGATCTCTGCTGGATCAGCATCAGAGCAGACAACAGCCACAGGGAGCTTCACCATGCCTTTCTCCAGGTACCATGACACATGCTGGCACTCTTTTACAACAGCTGGAATGACAGGGGCATGTGGATCCCTTATGTCAATGTAGGAAAACCACCAGTAAGTTTGTTAAATATTTACCACAGGCATCAACAATAAATCAGTGAAATCATCCTTAGTAGTTGAAAGTAAGTAGACAGAAAAAATCTGTTTTTTTGTACCCTGTGTAAAGTGTAAAATGTCACACATTTCACCTTGTAAAAATATAAACTGTTCTCAGGTCAGTGTTAGGTAGCAGCAGAATATCCAGCCAGTCTACAATAGAGTCGACGAATGAGGAGATCGAGGATACATTTACCAAACGAGACATACCTATCAACTTCCCAGGTTTGGTGCAATACTTGGTTCATGACATTAAGTCAATGTAAACTAAATGCAGCAAAATACAGTTACATTTACAACATTACACATTTATTATGACTGACTATGTTACACCTTTCTGTAGCAGATAGCTGTAATATACTATTGTTGTACTTGGTGAAAGTTTCTTTTACAGTGCCTCGAGATAACTTGTGTTGTGAATTGGTGCTATATAAATAAAATTTGACTTGACTTGACATGTCCTTACCAGATGTGCAGGGGAAAAGAGACACTGTGAAAGAACAGGTGACAGAAGAAATGCTGAAAGAACTTATACATGTGTACATCTGTGAAACAGACAGCATGTCACTGTTGGATATACCCAGCACCTTTGTGTCAGTGGATGCTGATGATGCAGAAACTATCACGTAAGTGAAGTTCTCTTCTTCCTGAATTCCTTAATTGTTTGACAAGATCCAAAATATGTATGAATCTAACTTATTAGTGCTACTCCAAGTTTTATCTACTGATTAGAGATTGAATAATGTATATTTTTTGATTTTAACAAGCTAGTGTCATCTTCGCCTTGTTTTTACAGAGTGAGAAACAACCAGTATGCTGAAGTTTGCAGGAACAGAATGGGCAATGATAAGTACATTGATCGATCAATGCAGACACTGAATGGAGCAGCTAAAAACAAACATGTCCAGACTGACAGCATGGCCATGGTGGACACAGGTTAGGCTCATTGTTTTCCCTGAGACCTGACATTCTTAAAGTAGCATTAATGAATTTTTCATATGGGCACTTGGTGGTGGATCACGCTGAAAACTCAACACTGATGTATTATCACATTATAAAGCTGTCATGCGAACAAGTAAAGAAACTGTTGCTATTTTAACATCCAGCAGATAAGGAACAACATTATTCAAGCAGTCATCATTCATCATAACTCCAATATTCACTCTCCTTTT
The DNA here is from genome assembly GCA_033238685.1 of Lates japonicus. Taxonomy (NCBI): domain Eukaryota; kingdom Metazoa; phylum Chordata; class Actinopteri; family Centropomidae; genus Lates; species Lates japonicus. The sequence goes on along the minus strand of BRZM01000305.1, from coordinate 41,785 downwards.
TACCTCTGTTTTTGTTCTACACCAGCTCCTGAGAAAATATCCAGCTCTTTATGCTGCACTGTGTGGCCAGAGGCATTATGTCTGTCCCATTCCCATGAGCACGGTATCTCAGTAACATCTTGAGGCAGTTTCTTCAAATTTGGCATAAACATTCACTTGGAGTCAAGTATGAACTGATTCGATTTTTTTGAGGTCAGGGGTCAAAGGTCAAGTAACCTCACAAAACACGTGTTTGGTCATAACATTATAAGAGTTAAAATGGTAATTATGACAAAATTTCACACACTGGGATTCTGGCTTTGCACTAGGACTGTAACTAGCAATTATTTTCAGTATTGATCAATCTACAGATTATTTCTTGATTAATCAAGTATGCATTTGATCAATAAAATTTCAGCAAATTTAAAAAAAAAAAGGCTGCCACATTTTCTCACAATCCAAGGTAATGTCTTTAAAAGTCTTGCTTTGTCCGACCAAGAGTCCAAAACCCAAAGATATTCAGTTTATTATCACAGAAGACTAAGAGAATCTGAAAATATTCAGATACAGTAGCTGAAATCAGTAAATTTAACTTAAACTTAATCTTAAGTGATTAATCAAATTGTTGCAGATTAATTTTCTCTCAATTGACTCATCCGTTCATCGTCTAATTTTTGCAACCTTCAACTGTGGAATTAATCCTTCAGTGTACAGCTTTACAAAGTGGACAAAATGTTTCCAATTTCAACAGCCACCACTGTTACCACCTGGGACATGTATGACACTTTGCGTGGCCCTGAGCAGGATAACACAGTGCACAACCCTGAACCAGAGAAAGCTGACTATCCAGAGGCTGTGATGGACACCAACAGAGGTGCAGAGAGGAGCGTGTCAGTGGGCAGCACAGCCAGTACAGGTAACAATCAAGGACACTGGAGAGGATGCGCTGCTTCAGCTTGGGTTTTATTAAGTCTGAGTCTGGTCCATATAACTAAAAATGCTGAGAAATTACTTTCCATGTATAAATAAATGAAGATGACCTCCAAGATCCAGTGCAGAGACTGACTTTGATATTATTCTGACTCTATATATATCATTACAAAGTGTCAATATTCTTTCTGTCATAATTCAGATTATGATTATGATACAGATATGTAGTTTCTTGTATTTCTCCTCAGCCAGTGCAGCTAGCTCACTGAAAGAAGAAGTATTTGGAAGCAGTGTAAATGCTGAGTCAGACCTGCAGCTGATCATGCTATCAGAGAACTTCCAACAATGCTTACTTGTAATGGAGAGGAACATCCTGAGAAACACCTTCCAACCTAAACTGGCTGCTTACAGACAGCTGCCTGTACTAGAAGGTAACACACACTCACACTTGCATTTGGCCCATTTTTTTCTTCTTTAGAAGCACTGATGCACAAGCGATGATGCAGGTGAATAACCATCGTTAATGGTGAGTTCTCCCTGTGTTTTGATCAATGATTGTGTCAGACCTGGGCAGTCCAGTGAAGCCTGGGACCATGGAGCAGAGACAGGAGGATACAGAGAAATCTAGATCTCAAGCTCTGGAGCGTCTGTGGGCTTTCAGCTGTGAGCTCAGCAGAGGATGCAGTGTCAGCAGCATGGCTTGGAACAAGAGGAACCCGGTAACACACCTGCTGCTGTCTGCAGAAAATAGCTGCTGCTGCTGTACCTGAATGGCTGTCATTTTGCGTATTTGACTGTGTTTTGGCATGTTTCTTTCACATCTGCCAGTAGTGTAGAATGTCTACTCAATGGTATTCACTACTTATTAGCACGTCAGGCCATTTTTAGTCACACTAGTATCATGCCTGTAGGGATGAAGATGTCTGTTGCTCAGTCTGTTGGTTCACCACTTTTGTCCAGACTAAATATCTAGACAACTACTGAATTTTGTATAAACATTCATGGTACCCAGAGGATGAATTGCAGTAATTAAAATTGGCATTTATTTTGGCTTATGACTAAATACCTGTAAAATTAACCACATTCCCATCAGTGTCAGCTGTACTTTGTGTTTAGTGCGAATTATCAAATGTTAGCATGCTAAACATCAGTGTATTTGTATTTGTATTGAGCATACTAATTACAATTACAGTGGGCAAACATTTTCTCTTTTATAGTTCTGCTACTACACATCTTCTTTGTTTGAAAAGTTATAAACTTAACATGAATTCTGCCAAATAAATCATATGTGTGTCTCATATCTCCATATCCTCTGCTTTCTCTGTCAGGACCTCTTGGCTGTGGGTTATGGTGAATTTGATTCCAGCACACAGAGAGCAGGCCTGGTGTGCTGCTGGTCCCTCAAAAACCCCACAGTATGACTTTATTTTAACCTTTATTTACTCTTCCAGACATCACACCTCTCAGCAAAATGCTGCCTACCGTTACCTCATCCTCAGTAGCATACACAAGGATGAGTGACAGTTTAGTTAATGTGCGAGTTTGAGCTGCTGTCACGTATCTCCTCTCATCTCTCCTCTGCAGTGGCCTGAGCGTGTCTTCCACTGTGACAGCGCTGTGACTTCTCTGGACTTCTCCGCCAACAACCCTAGTCAGCTGGCTGTGGGGATGCATGACGGCAGCATCGCTATCTATAATGTGCACAGTCAGGACAAGTCACATGTCATCAGCAGCAGGTGAGGATGATGTGTGTGCCCTTAAATGATACACAGAAGACAAAGCACTCAATGATGCTACATACAAAATTGCTCTTTATTTATTTGTGTGTATCTCTGTGCAGTGAGTGTCCCAACAAGCACTTAGGTCCAGTGTGGCAGCTCAGGTGGACTCAACAAGAGCTGAGTATAACAGGAGATGAGAAAGTAGAAGCTCTCTTCTCTGTGTCTGCTGATGGCAGGATCAGCAAGTGGTTTGTCTTCAACAATGGCCTCGACTGCATAGGTATTTGTAGTGAGCAGCCGGCAAAGGTTTTACCATTGTCAATTCAGTTTAGTGTGCATAGTGGTAAAGACATTAAGAGTAAACATAAAATCAAAGTTAATCAAAATTCCAATGTGACATTCACAAAGCCTGTTGAAGGAGAAACTGTTAGATTAGCCAGTGAAGACAGTATTAGACACAGGTCAATTAGGAACCTCTGCTGTAGAACCCTGCTTAGATAAGTTTAAAGGACAAGGAAACAACAATTTTGTCAATATGCCTCATTGGATTTTTTTTTTAAACTTAATTTGAAAGATTATGATTAAACATTTTTGTTTTGTTGGAACTGCAAAGGTAGTTAGCATCATCAGAACCATACATTTAATATTTAAAATGCTATGAGAATATGCTCATAACCAGTTTCCTTCTTTGTTTGTAAAACATAGTTCAAATGATAAAAAATGAGGCATACTGTCATTACATTACTTTTCAAAGCAGTTGTGCATCTTTTGTTGTAGACCTGATGAAACTCAAGAGGATTCATAATGCAAAGAAGAAGGCTGGAGGGAACAACACAGAAAAGAAGTCAGAAAGTGTTCTGTCAGCTTTAACTCCTGGTCTGTGTTTTGACTTCCATCCAACAGTAAGTTTGTAACAGATATCTGGCAGATTATCAGATGGTTTCAGCTGATCTTACAGTAGCTCTCATGCTATTAAGCCTGTCTCTGTGGAAATCTATATTACTGAAATCTCATGGGCTAATGCAGGACTGTGGCTGTGAAGCTACAAACTGTATAATGAGTACTGACATGGGCAGTTCACACAGTTTTTTAGACTTGTGTTTCTCTGTCTTCAACTTCATACATACACACCCATCATACTCTTACTGTTCCTGCAGGATTCCAGTCTCTACTTGGTTGGTACGTGGGAAGGTTTCATCCACAAATGCTCCTGCTCCAACAGTCAACAGTTTCTGGAGACTTTCAGGAAACACTTTGTAAGTCCATGAAGATGAAAGGTTCTGCCACCTTCTGATGAGGCTGGTGGAGCCTTGAGGTCTTTGCCTATTATCAGAAGCTTATATTTCATTTCTTCAAACTTGAACTTATAAAATCCATCAGTGCTCTAACCCACAATACACCATGTTCTGTACCTTCAGCTGTTTCCTATAAAAATGCAATGCAATTCTTTGACATGAATGCTCCTCAGGTACCCTGTAGATGCACCTTTATGAACTGGTCCCTTTATTTACTGTATCACATGTTTTATTGGCATGTTCACATTGACTAACATACAGGCCACGAGCACACAGGTGACATGACAGACATTTCTGCTGAGTTAGGCTCTTTATTCAAACGTCATGATTTAGGACATTCTTACCTTGGCTGGAAACATCTTAGCAGTTGTAGCTGCATGTTGGCCCGCACCCAACATGTTGGTAAATACCTGTAAATCTGCTCATGTTTGGCAAATGAAAAATGATTTTCTCTGTAATCATTTTTTCTTGCAATAAATGTCAATTTGACAATTTGATGAAATAGTCATTGCAGTAGATCTGTGTTGTGTCACAGGGTGGAGTAATCACAGAGATTCGTAGTAATGTTGACATCTTGCTCCCTCTCAGTGTCCCGTGAACTACATTGCATGGTGTCCACTCAGTCCTGATGTGTTCCTGAGCTGCTCCTCTGATTGGACCATCCAGCTGTGGAAGCAGGACCGCCTTAACCCTGTGTTAGGCTTCACCTCCACTCAGATGGCAGTGTACGACATCAAGTGGTCTCCAAAGTGGGCCACTGTATTTGGAGCCATTAATGAGGGACAGCTGGAGATCTGGGACCTGAACTCAAGCATGTGAGTCAGACTGAGGACAGAACCTGTCTGTTTTGTTCTGTCTCACTCGGTTTCACCGTCACTGACGTTTCCTGTGTCTCTCCTCCAGCCTGGACCCAGTCGCTGTGCAGCCTGCTTCCCCTGGTGTGAAGATGAAGTCCTTGCTGTTTGCCACACAAACAGACTGTGTCCTAGTGGGAGACAGTGATGGACAGGTGACAGTCTACCAGCTCAAGAACTTCAGTGTAGGAGAGAGCAGCCAGGTAAAACTGTGGAACAGGCAGCCATGTAGATGGTTTAGGTAAATGCTTAGGGGTGCCAGGTAACTGTAGGGACACACTGTGACTAGAGGTTGGCAGAACTGCTCACAAAACTCTCCCCACAATCATAACAATAACATCAAAACGAACCCAAACAATAATAATATCTATTCTGTCAGGGAAATATATATGTGACATGGTTATTGTGCAATCAAAGATCTTTTGTCAAACTTCCTGTACAGTACTAGCACCCCATGTAATCCTTGGCTTTTACTTAACACCACACTGCTGTCTGTGTACATGTGCACTAGCTAGCTGTGAGGCATTTGATGCAGTTTGTGAGCTGATTTTCTCAGTTAGTCAGAGACACAGATACCTGATGGTTGGCTCACATGACAGCTCAAAGCATCTCTGCATCTTTTCTTTCAGGTGAATATTCTGGAAGAACTCATCCGCTCTGCAGCTTCCAGATAGTTTGAAGGAACCATTTGACTTTCTGTTGCTAAAAGATGTCCAAAGAAAAAAAAGTTACGCATTCAGGTATAAGTAACAAGTGCATGTTGGCACAGTCATTATGGAAAATTGAACCATCAGCCTAATCATTTCAATACAACTCAGCTTGTCAGGGGAGTAAAACCACAGGCTTTAAGGCTGTTCTTTAATCACAAAGGTCTGTATCTGCTCTTCCTTTAAGTACCACTGTATTTCAGACACTTGGTCCTAAAAGTTCCCCAAACAACGCATGATGTGGACAAAATGAAGCACACTGAATACTGTTTTTTAATCATCATGAAGAAACTGTATCATGAAATGATTTGGTGACATGATTAAACAGGATGGACAAAATTCAAGGTGATGTCGTGGTAATATTTTAAAAAATAACTGTATTTCATATTCTATTATGTATTTTATTTCTTTTTTATATCTCCCTGCATCAAAGTTTAAATGTTGCTTTATTATGATAAGGATGATAATCACTAAGTTGGCAGTTTTATTAGGTACAACGAGCTAAAACAAATGCAGTAATATAAATTCAACAGTCCTGCGCTAAAGATTCCTTCATCGTGGTTATGATGTTGAGTTAGTGTTGAGACTGTTTCAGAGACGTGTTGATTCAGCTGTGTCAAGTCAAGTCAGGTCAATTTTATTTATATAGCGCCAATTCACAACAGAAGTTATCTCGAGGCACTGTACATATAGAGCAGGTCTAGACCGTACTCTTTATCTTATAAGATTTACAGAGAAAATCCAATAGATCCCACCATGAGCAGCACTAGGCGACCGTGGCAAGGAAAAACTTCCTTTTAAGAGGCAGAAACCTCGAGCAGAACCGGACTCAGGGTGGGCGGCCATCTGCCTTGACCGGTTGGGTTTAGACAGAGAGAGGGGGGTGGGGGGATGGGGTAAGAGAAAGACAACATTGCAGATACACAGACTAAGTCAAAATGTAAATAGTAATAATAATAATAATTATTATTATTATTATTATTACAGCTAGAGGAATAATAATGACAACAGTGAAACATTAATAGCACTAACACTATCACTAACACTAATAAATGTTTAATTATTGTCGTATCATGGGTTGAGCTGGATCATGGGAGCAGCAGGAGACTCTACAGCTCCGGAGGCAGAACCCTGCAGTAAGAGACAGTAGAAGAGAGAGAGAGAGAGAGAAGCACAGCCTGGGCACTAATGTGCTTCAGGGAAGAAAAAAAAAATAGAGTGATGCAGCGATTTTAACACGGTTTACAGTAATCTCGTCGGCAGGACATCATGGACATCATTTACTAACTACTAAGCTTAACTGATGCATTGAGACTGACCCAACCTGCCGAAGGAAAGTGGTAACCTGAAATAGGAACCAGAATAATATGCTAGTCGAAAGTTAAGGCATAAAGATGAGTTTTTAGTTTGGATTTAAAGGCCTCAACTGAGTCAGCCTGTCTAATATCAATAGGGAGGTTGTTCCAGAGGAAGGGGGCCCGATAGGAGAAGGCCCTGCAGCCTGCTGACTTCTTTTTAACTCTGGGGACAGCATAGTGGTCATTTTGGAGAATGGAGTGTGTGTTGCTGTTGACTTGTGCTGCATGATACAGAGAGGTGTTCCTGTTTGCCTACCTTCACTGCTGTAAATGGATGGACACAATAATAGAAACACTTGTCAGTGTAACACAGTAAGTTCAACAACAGCACAAACTGCAGCCTTATGATCACACAGTGGAAAATACCAAAATACATTTACTCATGTAATGTACTCAAGTCAAATTTAGCAGTACTTGTGCTTGAGTAATTGCCTTTTTTGCTACTTTGTTCTTAAAGACTACATTACTACAACATCTCAGACTTTTTACTTCACTACACTTATTTTACAGTTATAATTACCATGTACAAATTAAGGTTTACTGTAAAGAAGACACATGATAAGCACACTAAGCATTAAACTGGTGGCTCCCAATCATTTTAGCTTTTTTTTTTTTTTAACAAAAACCCCCTGTTAAGTTGGAGCCCCCGGTCCTGTATCAGATGTATCTGTGTTGTCAGTTACAGCAAAGAGAGCACTCTCCTGAATACAGATTTATATCACAGGACTTTTTGTTGTCTGTTGTTTTTTCCTCTTTTCTACTCCGTCAATCATCACACAACGTCTCCGATTTATCTTGTGACTCTTTAGAGGGAATTCAACTACCTAGGCCAGCCACAACAGTAAAATGGTGTGTTTTAGCAATCTAATATATATAATGATATATCAATTACAGGGGCCATTTTTTATCCAGAACATCTATCCATCATTTATATCGCTTATCTGTAAGTGTGTTGCAGGGGGTCTGTGTAGGACTTTGACTTGTGCTGTACTTTTGCTTGAGGACTTTATGTTATTTACATAAATAATCAGAGTACCTCTGTCATGTCAGCCACCTCTGCCTGTAGTTGCTGCCTCTCATTAACATCCTCTGTCGTTGCAGACTTTGTCAGTCTTACTTGTCCTGCAGTTACCTCAGTGTTCCTGCCACCTGCCTTACCTGGCCTCTCCGCCCATGTGCACATGTGTTGCTCATTGCCTGATTAAACTCTTAGCATGTAACTGGTGTTTTTGAATGACTGAACTCCCTAGGTGTAATCTTCTAGCTCCCTTGGGATATGAAATAAAACAAAGGTCCACATTCATCTATTTCACTAGTACGCCTACATAATAGAGGATAACGTAAGTCATTGTTTCATCAACAATCTTTATTCTTCATTTAAAAAATAATCTTTGCTGCAACACAAAAGACAACCCTTTTATCAAACTTTATACCACAAATGATTATATGTTTCTTTAGAGTCAGCCAGTGATTAGACAGTACAGCACATTCCCAAAACAACATGCACCAGCAATGATGGTCACACATAATTCATAACCACATTAATATACAGTATATATCATAATAATAACAGCACAATTTCAAAACAACTGACATTTGCATTGCAAGCATTTGGACTGCAAGAAACAAAAAGTACATTTACTCAGAAAAGTAAGATGTTTCAGATGACTACATACACAAACAGAAGAGGTTTCCTTTATGAATGACAGGCATATGAATGACATTTTTGGTTGCCACAATTTATTGTTGCCAACCAAAAATATCTAACGTTTTTTATGTTATGTTGTTATTATCAAAGTTTCTCTGTGTTGTATTGTTTGATTATATATATATATATAAATGTACAGACTCAACATTTAGCTTATTAATAAGTTATAGATTTTATTTATTTGTTCAAAAACATTTAGTGTATTAAGGTTCTAATAATAAGTGCAGTTGCAGTCATATGGCTTTGCTCCACGTGTCTACTCACATTATTTGTCCATTGTTTTAACATTACAATGTTACATTAAAAGGAGGATACAGATGAAAGTGATGTACAGTACACAGCCACTCCCTCACTAACTGCTCCTGATGAGGTAAACCACCACTTCTATCCAAAAATTCCTTCACCTGTGTGGAGTTATGCTTTAATCCCTTTATTTCTTCACATGATTTTCTCTGGTTTGATGCTATTTCCAGTGATGTGATGTAAATAAAGGGTTAATCAGGCTGAAGGTTGTAAACACCTGCTTGTTTTTTAAATGACTGTTTTTTTAAGCTTGGTCCATTTGTCACCTGAACCAATACATGAAAGCACCAGACTGACATCAAATTCATCACTGTGTCTCTGTCAGACCCATTCTAATACTCAAGTGTACATTCTGATAATTAGTCAGAGATATAGCTGCATTATTCAATGTAGATAATTATATTTCATATTAATACATTTTTGCAGGTTCAGTATGAGTAAATACATTCCTTTCTTGCAGGTAAGCAAAATATTATTAGTATTTTAAAAATGCTTCTGCCATTTACTGATGTAAGTTGCTGTTGTAGTTTCTTCCACAAGTGGATTTTTTTCAGGATATACCCATCTACCTCACTAATGTCATTTTCTTATAGATCTTGATCATTCTCAGAATTGAGGATTAAGGTAAACATTGGACTACCCAGCTCTGGGTTAAACAGTGGCTGATTGCATAAACAGATACTTCACATCCATTCTTTTTTTGGTTTCATTTTGGGTCTGTTTTGGGAGTGTATTATGCTATATCTTTTTTTTAAAAGTGTTGTATTAAGGTATATTTCACTGTGTTATGTGACTAACATGGTAATGCTTCACAATGAAAGCACTTGATGCAAAACATTTTAGATTTCCAGAATATTCCAGAAACTACACCTCCAGTGTGCCTTAAAACTTGATGTGAGGTTTTATCATTAATATAAGGAAGTGAAATACAAATAGTTCAGTACTGATGCTGCCCTTTGAAGGAGCTCTGAAAAATCTGCATGAGAACAGAACAGAGTACATGCTATAACGTACAATATGTATGCTTGAATGTATATAATTGGATGTTACTAATCAGCTGGTAGCTAAACAGCTAATGAATAAACCAGTGATTATGAAGCATGAATGAAGCAACTGATGTGAGAAACTCTAAGTCTCACCTAAAGTTTCCTGTCAGTTTAGAGGTTATCCAGTTTTCATGTTCTCATTTTAAAGTCATGTTCATTCCCTATAATTACATAACATACCATCTGCTTATTATGGACTTGAGACAAGGATATGAATTTTGCCAGTTCTTTTATCACATATTGGTTAAGGTGACCAATGATCTACTGATTAATTATGAATATAGCCCTTTTTTCACTATAAGTGGACTCTGCAAAGCTGTTGTTTCTGTGAATCTCTGCAGTAAGTAGTAAGTAAGTAAGTGCAGTTACTCTGTCAGACAAATAATTTGTCAAGGCTGACAAAATGTTTAAGGCCTAGAAGACCACAGGATGTTAGTGGAGACCTGGACTCAGCCTGTGAGCAGAATGAAGTCAGTGAATGACAGCAGGTCTGGTGCTGAACAGACTGAGGCTGAAGGGACTGATGAGAGAGACACAGACAGAGTCAACGTTAGAGAGAGAGAGAGGAATACTTCTTGTATTTTATTGATTCATACTGAGGCTCTTTCTGTATATTTAATCTTGTGGATGACTTGAGAAAAAATAGGACATTCATGTCTGTGCACTGGTGTTATCATAGAGTCACATTGTCAGTCACCTGTTCAGATTGTACAGTTTCGATCCAGCTGACTGAACTATGTTTTAAAAATGCATTTTAAGACACAGGGACTCACCTCTTGATCTGTGTGATGGAGGAGGAGGAGCTTTGTACCAGCTTCTTAGAAGAGGAGGAAGAGGAGGAGAAGGAGAGGGGGACTTTAGTGGACTTAGGAGGTGGGAGGATGGAGCAGTGAGACGTCTTGGACAGGTTTAACCTGAATGAGAAACAGAGAGGAATCAACTGATTATAACGTATGTATGTTTGATATTGTCTAAAACATTAAATACAATACAATCTTTTGACAGCAAAATGTAACATTTTGATTGGAGACTTTGAGCAAACAGGAATGAGGATGAGTAAATATCATCACATAATATGACACACACAGTATATGCTTCATTAAAGTAACATACATACAAAACATGAATAACCTGTATACTGTCTTAGTCCTGATGCAACATAAACCAGCTCTTACTGCATCCTGTGACACTACTTGTGCTGTGTGCAGCATGAAATCAGATCACACTGGCTCAGGACAAGATGGAGAGAGATCTGATCTGATCGTTGACTGAGTTCTTCATTAAAATCAAAGTGAGTTTGTTTGGCTGTGATGTTGGCCTTCTGTTGTATTTTTGACAGAGAGGCTGCCTAATGAATGTTTTCTGCCCATACAAGTCTCAGACAAGTCTGAGACAAGTCTGAGACAAGTCTGAGACTTGAAACCACACTTCAGCATGGACTAAAATCTAAAGGCTTGCAACTTTATATCAATGGATTATGAATGAGTGAATGAATTAGATCCACCTCCACTGACCTACAATCTCTCCCTGGGCAACTGTCTTAACCTCAGAGGAATTGTTTAACATTTAAAAAAATCTGTCACTTTTCCCCCCAATAACAAGATAAGAAGATCAATACCACTCACATGTAAATAGGAAGCTACATTGTTAGCTTAGATTAGCACAAAGACTGGAAACAGGGGGGCACTGCTGGCATGGCTCTGTTCAGAAGGTAAAGAAAGCAAATAAGTGAAATGCCTGATATATGCCTAGCCCAAACCAGAACAGTTACCTTAACCACAACCCAACACATAACCCTGAAATGTAATGGTTTACCATGAAGGAATAAACTTTCATTCACTAAATCTGTCCATACTATGACTACATGAGCCATGATGTGATCAATTACTCTCTCTCTCTCTCTCTCTCTCTCTACAGCAGTGCCTTGAGGGAGGATGGGACTGATCTCAGTGTTTGCTTTCCTTCAGTGCTCTCAGTTGTCTCCTAGGTCAGACTGCTGTGCCACGATTATTCACCACAGACAAACAGCTGGGGGTAGGGAGGGCTCAGTTGTGATCAAATGGTAAATAAAAATCAAATAGTAAATCAAATTTAAAGGGCAATAATAGCGATGCCGAGGTTCTCCTAACTCATCTAAGCTGTGCCAGTTTGCCAGAGTGGTGATGGTTGACCCAGATCTCGTCCATGGCAGGTAGGCGGGACATGGTTTCTATTTCCCTCCCTCAGTCAGAGGCCTTGAAGCTGCTGTTGCTGTTCTGCTGCAGCTGCTGCATGACTCAGTCTTTTATTGAACCAGTTTCTGTTTTGGGCTGATGAGCATCCTGGACCCCTAAAAGCTATGCTGTTTCCTACACACACACATGGAGACACACACCATGAAATCCTTCTTTCATTGGAAATGAGTTACATGGAGGAAAATCTCTGCCACTGTGTATTAATAGAAATAAAATGTGAGCTACTCTCTCTGCATCAAAACATTTCATCATTTATACCAGAATAAAATCTGTCCTAGTTAAAAGTAGCTGAAACAAGCAAAATATCTCTGCAGACTGGCCTCACTTGTTATTAGTTAAACAATAACAGACTTAAACCATGGTTTTATAGACATGGAGAATTATCATACTTAAAGCTGAATCATTTACACATGGCAGAAATAATAAAGAGAAGTATAACAAATGGACCCCACCCACTTAAAAGTACTTGTTTTTGCTTGTGTCATTTCTTGGATGTGATCTGCTGTAAGAATGACGTCTGTACGACGTTTGGATTTATAATATGCACGAAAAGTACATTTTCAGACTCAACTTATCATCATTATCGACATGTTCTATAATTTTATTTACTGTCATAAAATCCAATAGAAAGAACTATTTAACCAATCTTCTCTCAATATCATGGATTTCGCACCTTGCCTGTGTCACACAGACTCAAGCCTATTGGTTGTTAGCCTTACATCTTGACCTCGAACAATGGTTTTTAATCCAAATGTAAATTAGGAAAACAGTGCATCTTACTGAGGGATTTCTGCAGTTAATACATCTGGAGCTACGAAACTAGGACTGAGACTCTCCTCTAGGATTCTGTTGTGGACCAGCCAGAGTGGATCCAGGCAGGCAGATTTGGTCAAGCAGCGCTCAGCTGCAGTGAACCGGAAGTGCTTCCATTGGGGTGGCAGCCGAGTGGGAATTGCCTGTGGCCCAGGCCAGCTGTGTTTGGATGGGGGTGTTTTAGAGGGAGGTCAGGAGAGAAATGTTATGAACCGAGAAGAAAAACTGCTCTGGCGCTACTCTCTATATATGATTTTCCATCATTTTACCAGGGCAAAAGAAAAACCAAAACAAAACAAAACAAACCCTACTCCTACCTTTGGTACTACCACAGCCCCTCTGTGCTTTCACATGGAGGCTTGGCGGTAGGATCAGAGGTGTGGTCCCATCCAGGAGAAAGATCATGGTGCTCAGGTCTCGTTTCTTCAAACCCTTACTACCTGTCAACCACAACTTCCTGTTTAAGCGGACCTGGCTGTGATGTCATTTGGTGAAAGTATACAATCGCTTCTCAGGGCGTGGGAGGCCTGGAAAAACCATCAAAATTTTCATGATTTTGGCACTGAATCTCAGTGATGATGAATAACAAGCTAGGACATTTTCATTCAGTACTTTACCCATATACTTATATAGTTGAAGGTATTAAAATGTATACCTTCTTTCTGTGGACCTTAGAGAAAAGCCGGGTGTTGACATTGGATGAACCAGAAGTTTAGAGGACAGGTTTTTGAGGGGATCAGACTCACCATTCTCTATCTTACTGCGAGGGTGAGGGCTGCTGGACGCCAAAACTTTCCCTGGAGTGATCCAGTTCATATCCCCGTTTTCTACACGCTAAGAGCCCACCAGAGACAAAGCAGCAGGTGGAGATGTAGGGTGTGAGACAGAAGTACTCCAACTCTAGCTGTGACATTTCAAATTAGAATATAACTGTAAAAATTGTCACTGATACTTTGACTGACTAATAGCAATAATAAATAAAACCACGCTGAAGACATTTTGGACTATGTATCAAACATATTTTTTAAATTAAGACCAGTCCAACCATGACCTGCAGATTCCCCTTCAAATCTAACCTGGTGGCTCTCAATATAAAAACAAGTAAAGGGTTGTAGGGACAATCTGTACACACCTGTGTCCAAAATCACCCCCTGTATACTAATTGGTGCACTAAGTGTCAGAATTCTGAATATGCAAATATCTCCACCATGCAGTTCCCTAAAAAAGACTGTGTTTGCCTTTTTTGTTTGATAGGATAAAGGTCAGCCAGATCAAGAAGTCAAACCAGGGATTCACTGCTTTGAGCACCAAAGCCCATGTGGCACATGCCCTAACCATTCAGCTATCAGGTCGCCTCACCAGTATTTGTATTCGAGTAAATGATTTGATTTATTTGAATTTGTTCTGCAGCTGAAAACAGACAAAACATGAAATGATTATTTCACAAAAATACTTTGAACCATAATGACAAGATAAGTTTAACTTTTCTTACTACTGGAAACTTATGAAGTGAAATACCCAAAGTCCTTTATTTCTCATCCTGTAGAAACTGTTGTATAATGTCTGGGAGAGCTTTGTCAAGTCTAAGAAAATGACCCTGATGATGTCATAGTGATGTTATCAGGGTTAACTCAGCTTAGACTTGGAGACTATACATTTCTGACAGATGGTCTGAAAGATGCCAGACGGGGGCATCAAATGATGCCAGTGGTTATATAACAGTTAACACAGGATCCAGTGGTTTTGGAGCTTCATCCATATTAGGAAGTAAAAATCATGGTATTGTATTGTATACACAAATACTTTTCTTCTGATATCTGTTGATTACATCAGAGAACAGGTGATGTCTCACTGTCTCTCAACATTCAGTGCTCCTTGTCTTTCATATAATTCTGTTGTACTTTATTGTTACTGGGATGGTTTTCATTTGCTCTGTCAGTTTATGCTATAGTCATCCTCACCTCATAATGTTCATATTCCTCAATATCAAAGTTTTCAAAGTCCAGGAAACCATGTTGTAATGCCTGGAGGAGAGAGAGAGAGAGAGAGATTAAAAAAAAAAAAAAAGTCTGATACTGTGATGTAATTTCTCTCCTCTTTTTTTAATTTTTACCTCTGAAAACTTTCATAAGAGTAAAGGATTAAGAATAAGAACGTAATAGTAAACAATAAAGTGAAGGTGACCTCTGACCTCCAATGGGAACACATCAGTTTTTTTTCAGGACAACTTTTTCTTATAACAAAACACTATTAAAATATCTTACTTCAGTTTCATATGATGTAACAAAAGTGGGTTAGGATTTTACCTTGCGTATTGCTTGTAAACAGTCAAGCACAGTGAGGCTGAAGGAACATTCTCCCACTGCTGCATCCCTGTGGGACACACACACACAGATATGCATACATATGTTAATTGTTAATTGTGATGATTACACTCCAGCTTTTGGCATCAGATGTTTCAGAGAAGGATCAAGAAAATTTTGAACATGTCGAGTGTCTGTTTTACACAATGTAGCCAAGATGTAAGCACTACTAATAACCAATATCATTTTACAGTCTTACAGTTTTTGAAGTTTTTTTTTTGTTGTTTTTTTTGTTGTTTTTTTTACACATTAAGAGGATTTTATTCATCCCAGGTGGTGTGGAGTTTGAAAGACATGGGTGTTTAACAGTCAGGGAGGGTGCTGCATCAATTTTAACCAATCTTAATTGGAATCTTAATCTTGCAAGTCCCCTAACTTTACACAGATGCAGTGCAAAATATCTAAAATGCTCCCTTACAGTAATACATAATCAATTTTAAAGTCTGATTTTGATCATTTCCACTTCCTGTTAGGTTGGGAAAAAATAAATCAAATCCACACCAAAGATGCAGTGAAGGTGGAAATCCAACAAAGCTGAAGTTTGTATGTAGTTTGTGTTCCTGTTGTTTTCCAAGCTACATACAGACATGAAATAAACTAAAACATAAACCTGTCCAAACATGACAGGATATATACAGTACACTTTTTGCAATTTAGTTTTAGTTAGTATAGATTTGTGTGTGTGTGTGTGTGTGTGTGTGTGTGTGTGTGTGTACCTGAATGGCAGGTAGCCTGTGTTGTTTCCTGAGATAAGAGTCCTGTAGACTTCTTCTGGACTTCTTTTCAAATAGATCACCTGGAGGGAACAGGTTACATTGTATAATTATGATGGACAGATGGATAGAGAGAGAGATGGATGGAGAGGTGAAGATGGTGAAGTGGTGGATAAATAAAGAGATATTTACAGCGTAGGCACCAATGAGGACAGCAGCATTGGCTCTTTTCTTCTGGTCATAACTGCTGTAGTGAACCAGTTTCTTCCTGGACATTGTGAAGGACTGAGGAGATAAAGTAAATGCCTAAGTAGTAGTCAGTGACAGTGACAGCAGTGATATGATACACTGTGTAGACTATATACATTCTCTGAGTGAATGTCCTGTATGTAAAGGACGGGGCTGATCAGTCTCTTACCTTCAGCTTCTTGTTGAGTTTGCAGCAGTATCTGTACAACATGGCCAGGTTGAGGGGACCAAAGTCAGCATAGAAACTGCAACACACAGAGAAACAGACTGCTCACTCACATACTCTGTAGGCTCGCAGTATCAAATCCTACATAGCTACAGTTAAATATATTCTGGGCACAAAAATCATGACAGAAATATTGCATGGTGAATTAGTTCTGAGGTTCTAAGGTTTCAGTACAGACCCTCTCCTAAAATTTTCACCAAATTACATTGTTACAATACATTGTTAAAAATGACAAAAACCTTAGAGTACCTAGCAATGTAGAGAAATACCAGATATAGTGTGTGGAGATGAAATTTTCTGAGAACATAATTTACTTACTTACTTACTTACATGAATAAATATAATGTGAAATGTTGGGATTTTCTTTAAAATACACAGAACATTTTATAGTTTGATAGCAAGTTAAAAATTCCTTTGTGAGTGGAGTTCTGTTAGTGTGATTTACTGTATGACCTCAGTATTTCTGAGGGCCTGGATACAGACTGGAGACTTGGAATAGATGAAGAAACCAGCGTGTACACTGGGAAGATACTGTACATTAGGATGAAGGCTGTAATATGGCAGAACCTCCTCTGGGTGTCTCTGTGGCCCACTCTACTAGAACTGCCTGCAGTACATTCACAGGCTTTGTAGTCAATGAATTTCATGAAGCCCTCCTGACAAATTCTGCAGTGGTGGAAAGTGCTGTACTTAAGTAAAATTTTGAGGTACTTACCACATACCTCTGGTTCATTACATTTCACCTTCTTTTCTGATGACTGTTGTTATTGGTTACTTTTCAGATTACAATTTCAAAGTAAAAAAAAAAAAGATAAGCTTTAATGATACTTACTACATTGCATTAAGATGTTTAGGGTCAAATTATGAATATTTCACAGAAAAGTAAAGAGAAAAATCCAGAAGCAGCAGTGGTAGCAGTTTGTGGTAGTAAGTAAGCTCAAGCATCTAAAACAGTAAACACTGCATCAGTAACGATCAGAGTGAATGAGTACTTTTCCTTTTGATACATTTTGTTGTTAATACCTCTGTACTCTTATTGATAAGATTTTGAATGCAGGACTTGATGCAATATGCATCAGGACTAATGGAGTGTTTTTACCTTAATGTACTGGTACTTTTACTTCAGTAAAGGATCTGAATCCTTCTTCCATAACTGCTTGTAATTACAAATAAACATCTAGTTTACTGTAGAGAGTCACATGCCAGGAGAACACTCTCCTTTGTGAAGACTGATAATCAGCTGGAGTTAAGATCATTAAGAAAGTCTGAGTTTGACATGTTGAGATAAGAGTACAGTGACCCTCTTAAACATGTTCACATCCTGGATTTCCTTTTGCTGGGGCCAATCAGTTCATCAAACCCCACAGTCTGCACCTTCATGCAATATGAATGTAAAAACATCACAAAGCATCGTCCATCATCATATCATTCATCAGCTAACACACACAACACCTGAAGAGTCTAATAATTAGGCTAAATCTTTTGCTGAATGGATAGTCTGATCTCATGGGAAATTCTTACTTATCCCACTGACATTACAAGGCTGGGTTAGGCTGCTGTTTGTGTTTCTTTTGATCATGAGCTCATCAGACAAACATACTCCATAAAATACAGGGGTATTTGGACAGTGGGGGCACTAGAGTAAAAATGGACACTTTGGCACTCATCAGTGGATGTGATATTTATAGCCCAAAACATGACAATGATATTTGATTCAGACCTCTGCGTTGTGAGTATTGAGTAGTTCCTCTCCAGTTCTCTCAGTATCATTCTGTTTGGCCTGAGCCACAGATTTCTGTCCCAGCTGTGACAGATCCACAGTGCAGAGGCAAGGCTGGCCCACAGAAACATGTTCATATCCATCCTCAGCTTCTCTTTAACAGCTACTCATAACTAATATTTGTTCAGAACTGTATGTCTGTCCCCAGACTACATTTCTGAACATTTAATCCCTTCATGAACCAGATCATTGAGGCCTTCTGGCTGTTTCTATAGGAGCAGATTGAGGACAACAAACAACCAGGCCTTCGCTGGCACAGCTCCCTGCCTTTGAATTCAGGCCACTAATTTACTTCTTTATTTATTTTTTATTTTCACTCACCACTCTTTTCTCACACTGTATGATAGTGTGTTTACTACAGTACGGTTTATTATTCCTGCTGTCTGATCCTGAAGTTTAATGTCATGTCAACCACCACTGTTATTGATGTTCATTGTTATTTCAAAATTTAATGTCACCATTTTAAAGGTCTAAATTAATTTCTTAGACATATATAATGATCATCAGTGAAAACACACAAAAGAATACAACATAGACACAGCTCTCACAATTCATGGAGTTTTTATAGTATCATCTGGCTTTTTTTTAAATTGAGTTTCAGGAAAGTTCTGTCAGTTTATTTTATTTCTTTTTTGAGGTAGTTGATTTTAGATGAATCCCTGCACTGGGCTGCACTTTTTAAGCCCTCACTGTGTGAACCTCAGTCACCCATTGCATAATAAGTACTCATACTTCATGAGAGGAAATAATGAGCTGCTCTGTGCTTCCATGTTGGTCTATTCAATAATCTATCTATGTTTCACCCTCAGCACTGTCACTGTGTCACTAATAAAAAACTGATCTCTGTATTTGATCTCACTGGCACACTTAACTAATAACTCTAAAGTCTACAGCAGTATTAAATGCACAGAGATATTATAATAGACAGACATAGCTGGTAAGCTTTTAAAACCCAAACGATTATGTTTTGGTGTTTTCTCAAACATCAAAATGTTATTTTTCAGTGCATTACTGACATTTTTTATCAGGTCAAACACTATCTGCTGTGTACGTTAGAGGTAAAAATGGTGGACTGGAAAGATTAAGTGTCCAGTCTGACTGGCGTCATTCTGTGTTTGTCCTAAATCCCTTTCCATCATGAGGGCACAGCCACTGATCCCATCTTGACCTATATCCTACAGTGCAGTTATACACACTGGCTGAACATGTATGGGAATGAATAGGCTTCACTGACAGGTTGCTATTCAAATGAACAAATCACAGGTTTACTTCCCAGACACATCTCTTACTCTAATAGGACAGGAGCTCTCCTTTGACAGAGTGGACTACAAATGCAGTAGTCAAGCCACTTCAAAAGGAAAAAAAAAAGTTCACTAATGAGCTAAAACATTAAGATCTCCCGCCTGACATACTGTTGGCCCCAAAAAACAGCTCCAACGAGGTGAGGCATTAACTCTACAAGACCTCTGAAGGCAAGATCCCCAACCTAAATGAACATAGTGGTCACTTGTCCTAACTCTTTAGGCACATCACCTACTCAGTTATGTTTAGGGTAATGGTTTGGATTAAAATGAATACTTTCTAAAGGTTAGAGGAGCCTGTCCCAGCTGTCATTGGGCGAGAGGCGGGGTACACCCTGTACGGATCGCCAGTCCATCACAGGGCCAACACATATAGACAACCATTCACACTCAAATTCATTTAGAGTCACCAGTTAACCTGCATGTGTTTGGACTGTGGGACAAAGCCAGAGTACCTGGAGAGAACCCACAGGGAGAACATGCAAACTACCTAACTACAAAAACCAGGACCTGAACCAGGGCTCGACCCCAGAACCTTCTTGCTGTGAGGTAACAGTGCTAACCACTGCACCACTGTGCAGACCAAGCACATGGATTTCTGTGAATAATCTCAAAACATGTACACACATCAATGCTCCTGGTCACAATTGGAGTGTTGTCTGGTCACGTCCAGTCAAAAATAAAGACCATAGCTGGCTGCTCTCCCGCCTTGATGCTGGAAAAAACAGACACGTTGGACCTCTGGCAATAACACTGGCTACCTAGTGAAATCAACTCTGTAGAGTTGTTAGCAGAGTATGTCATTTAACTCTCTGTATCAACACTGACACTGTCTGAAGAATAACTATCTTGTAGTTGAATTAGACTTTAACAATAGTTGAAATGACTATACTTTTACTTTCAACTCTGAAAATCTAACACTTTTGATTTTGCTGTGTAGAAATCTTTCTGATAGTGCAGTAGCTAAATTCAAGGAAATGATTCCCTCTGCCCTAAATCCAATGCCATATCTCAATTTAACAGAAGCTACTCCCTCCCAACTTGATCATCTTGTAGACAGTGTTGCAGGCTACGTACAACTTTAGACTCTATTGTCCCCCTAAAAAAGAAAGCAATAAAGCAAAAGAGGCTAGCTCCATGATTTAACCCTTGAACCCGTACACTAAAACAAATATCACGTAGGCTTGAAAGAATTTGGCATACCGCCAACCTTAGCCTGGCAAGACAGTCTTAAAACATATAATAAGGCCCTCTGTAATGCTAGGGTTGCCTATTACTCGTCATTAATAGAGGATAATAAGAACAACCCCAGGTTTCTTTTCAGCACTGTAGCCAGGCTGACAGAGAGTCACAGTTCTATAGATCCATGTATTCCTATAACTCTCAGCATTAATGATTTTATGAACTTTTTTAATGATAAAATTTTTACTATTAGAGACAAAATTAATCACGTTAATCACTTAATTTGTAGTTCTGTATTACATATGTTTAATCTGTCCTTGTTAACAGGCTTTGTGCTGCAGTCTTATAAAGCAGCTGTAATCAAACCTCTTCTAAAACACCCCAATCTTGATCCAGACATATTAGCCAACTATAGACCTATATCTAACCTCCCATATTACCCTAACCTCTGTTACTAACTCAATATCTTCCCTTTCCCGTAGTATTGTGCTCTTCCATCTCTCTCTCCTCTTCTGTCTCTTTCTGCAGGTATTTCTGCCTCTGGAGCTGTAGAGTCTGATCTGTGATGACAAGTCTCCTGCTGCTCCTACAACTCCACTCAACACCTGCTGCTAGAATTAGATATTACTAGTACTGCTTTTTGTATTACTGCTACTTGTGCAATTACTACTTTAATTATCACTACTATCATTACTACTACTGTATTATTGGTATCGCTTTACTTTAAAAAAAAATTTTTTTAACATGGAATCTGTGTTATGCTATGTTCTTCTGTTGCTATTCTCTACAGCTCAGACTTGTTCCAGCACATCCCCCAACACTCACCGGTCCATGGTTTGTTCCTCCATGACCCACTGTCAGTAGGTCCTCACCCCTGTTGACTGGGAGCAACCCACATGCCTTAATTTTTCAGGCTGTGGTCAAACAGTCCTTTTTTGCTTGAGAAGGTTCCTAACTGAGTGAAATGACCAGGGAGTATCTCAGTATCAGCCATGATCAGAGCTGGTCCAATTCTCTAAATGTAAAGGAAAGGAGCCTCAGTGCTTCCTATCTTATCTCCTTTAGCAGAGAATACACTGGACCTTCCTTTTACGAAAGGAAAGGAGAGAATGCCATCCCACAATTCCTTGCAGCAGCAGTGTTTTAAGTGACTCACCGTCATAGTTTCACTGCAGTAGATTCAAGTACATGTAGACACAACAGAGCTCCTGTTTTATGTTTGTGACATGATCCAAAACTTCTGAAAATCCTTCCCCCTTCTAAAACAATTTATTTTCTCTACTTAAAAACATATAAAAAGGGTCAAAGTGCCCGTAACAGGAAACTATATATTTCACCAATGTCACTCTTGACCCATCACAATTCCTCAGCTCTAAGCAATGTTCTAATCTCTTTCAAGTATTCCTTTCTTATGCTACGGCTGAAGCATAGCAACCCTATTAACTAGAAACAAGAATTGAGTTTATTACTGTACGTTATCCATGTATTATAAATAGTTGATTTAAAAATCAGTTCAAGTACAGTCAGCCTCAATGGTCAGTTCCTTTCAATACCTTTCAATTTCTTGTGCTCTTTCACTCACTGTTTCCCATCGAGGTTGAGGAAAAAGGTTAGAAAAGGAAATACTAAACAACCACAGCCCTCAGTTTATCAACGGCGTTGAGCTGGCCTTTAATCAGTCACCTGTTTTTAGATCGCCATTCCAAACAGACTATTCAGGAGCCAATTGTTCACCACTATTAATAATCAGAAGCACCCACTGTTATAATATAATCCCACCATCTGTCAGTGTGGTCATGATAAGTTTCACTGGTGCAAAGAGGAAATTAAAGACAAGAGAGACAAACCAAGATCATTGCTATCAGCTGAGCAGTGTCAGGAGTAATATCTAGATAGTGTCTAAGCAAGAAATGGAACGGGGCAATGAT
>BRZM01000305.1:0-18129 GCA_033238685.1 Lates japonicus | reverse complement strand
AGTCATCATATGAAAAAGAGGTGACAAATGTGGAAGCAATCTTTACAGCCATTACACTGTTACTGGGAAGGTGCTTCCATGTCACACTGACATATCACAGTTTGACAAATTCCCATTGACCTGAGAAAATCATATTCATCCTGTTTAAGTGTTTTTAAGGACGCTTTGTAACCAGCTCCACACTGGCAAAGGACAGGAGGGATAGTGGCATCATTGGGGCTATGATTTTAGACCTTCACAAATTATTGGTGACAAACAACGTAAACTTGTTAATGAGCAGATATCTAACATGAAACTGGGGTGGGAGTGCAGAGAATACAACATGGTTTGAAAGACAGAGATGTGTGGATTACTGGCCGAGTTTAAATGTCTCCATGCCTGGGCATTGCAGGTAGGATGATCTAATAGAAAAAGATGCTGTCGGTTCACCATGTGGAAAATGTAGGATCCAGCGTTTTTCAGAGCTTGAGACACCCAGGCTAAAGTCAGAGGATAATTCAGCTTCAATTTTTGACCACTTTTTACTGTCTGTCCTTTATGAGCCTACCACCTTTACAGAAGTGCAAAATGAAATTGGGTACTTGTGACTGCAGTCCTTCAAGGGTTTATGCCAGTTTGCAGCCTTTTTGTGGAAGCTCATTTAATCAGCAGCAACAATATATTGGTTCCTTTGACATGGGAGGCTGTGATGCATGTTAATACACTGTGTAAGTGGTCAGATTATATTAAAAGATTTCATGGAGTTAAATTTGTCCCTTAATCAAAGCACAAAGTCAAACATCACAATGCAAACCAGCTGACACTAAACTGGGCCAAGTAATATCGTTAAAAATATATCAAAGAGATACAATATGAAATGCAAAAGAAATGTAATTTGCATGTAATATCACAGTTCAACTTGTCTGTCTTTACATTTGTGAGTCAGTTTGCAAAGCTAGCTTAGCTTGTTGTGGTTAGCTAACAGGCTGACAGGCTTCCTAGCATTTGCTCCTGGCCTGCTCAGTGACTGAGTACTGTACACGCTTCCTTTTTCCAGATGCCAACCACATCATCAGTCCTGCAGGATATAACTGACAGTTCATCAGAGCTAAATTGCTGCTCTGTCTTTGACAACTGTGGCAAGGTCAAAAGGTTCTGTATCTGTGGGGTGAAAAATTATAGACTGTATATGTCATTTTAATGCTCATTTTTTAATTCTATATTTTCTAGTGTTTTGTTTTACATCTGCTTTGTTAATGTGGACGTCTGACTGCAATACAGCCCTTGAAATTTGAACTGAATTGATTGTCCGTTTACCGTAAACTCAAGAAAAAACGCGCAAGAAGGAAATCGAGAGCGCAAAGGAAAACTGTGACTCGCAAACCAAAAAGACTGACAATACAGGAACTTTGTTATTGCACATCACACCTCAGTGCATTTTCTCACTGTAGCTAATCGTGATTCTGGGTGACGGTTTGTTTTGGTTGGTTGCTATTCCACACATTTCTTTGCGTTTTATGAACGGACGATTTAATCCCACAGCATTTTGCAGTGTATTTCGTATGTTTCTCCCAACACACATTAGCCAAAGCATTCAATGTGACCTTATAAACTGAAGTGCTGAATAATGAAACAGGGCGAAGTAGACCTAAATAGCAGCATCAGCTGTACAGGGGAGCCTATCCCGGTTTCAAGGAGGCGAAGAGGGAGGGTAGGAGTGGGGTGGGGGATGAAGGCGAGAGCATCTGTCTGCATATGAGCGTCATCCCTTACCTCATCATGAAGCCTTCTCCTGTGCATGATACACCGCCCGCCCGTCCACACTGTCCGGGAGGATGAATCCAAATACTTTGATTTTATTTAACAAATCCGTCTCGAATATTAAACCAATTATCCGAGACCATTTTTCAGCATCCAGGGAGTGGGACAGAGGAGACAGGACACTGCGCCTCATCTAAAAGAGACTTGTCTTTTTTTCTCCATCACAAGTCTTTTTCGTTTTGCCTGAAAGGGAATAGAAAGAAGAGGAGAGGAGGAGAGGGAGGATGTGAAGGCTTCGGGATGGATCCTGGAGGAGAAAAATGCGGCAAGGAGACGAGCGGCTCCGTGTTTCACTGCAGATGTCGACGCTCTTCATATTTAGGCAAATCATTCTGTTATTTTAAACGATGTCTTATGATAAGAGGTTGTCTTTGTGCGCAAAGTAGACGGATGTAGGCTGCATCAAAGAGATTATTATTCCTGTGAATTTATTTATTTATGTATATGTCCTCGCTCATTTCTTTTTAAGTGCATATTTTGTATTCTTATTGTTTGGCTGAATGTGGTCGTTCAGGCCTAGGTGAAGCGTATAGGCTAATGCTGCATGGCCCGGCCCACATACTGTAATAATCTGCTCCATTTAATGTCGGGAGGGGTGAAATGAAAAAAAAAAATCACTCTTATATAACATTCCAAGAGGGACATTTTGTGTGCCTGTACTCGTCAACATTCAGTTTATTCTTACTCTATTATGATTATATATGTGTGTGTTTTTACTACAATAATCTTGCAGTGTTAATGTGTCTGTAATAGGACTACTCAGCAGTGTGTTTATAGTACTGCAGCGCATGTAGAATGCTTAGGTTTTATTGAAGTCCACCACATTCATTTAGACCATAATGATATTTAAATATAATCATTCTGGATACATCATACCATTTTAGTTGCATTCTCTTCATGAGGAAAATGACATTGTGTCATAATTTGGCATAGGCAAAGGAGAGGGGATTTCTATTAAAAAAAAACACCATCTCCCCACAGTTTGGTGCATAAAACAAATCTCTTTATCATCATTATAAAGTGATTGAGATGCTCCAGTTTCCATTTGTTTACATTCTGATAGAGCTCCATCAAATCTGGTCTTAGCCTCATTTAGATCTCTGCAGACCGGGCTCCACTCTGTAATGGCTGCCTGCTTGATGTGTCCTTGACATGTCATGAAAAAGAAAGATGGAACATATTTTTTGTGTATGCATGATTTCCACTGCTGACTGAGACCTTGTATTAGGGTAGAAAGGTGTAAACAGCTTATAGCTGCCATAAATTATAGAGTAAAAGGGACATGATCACCAGGTATAGGCATGACCTTTAAATATTGTCAGTAAGGAAGTGTATATAGAAGAATTCAAACAACAAGGTAAAGACCATTTTTCATTTTGTCACATTTTTTTCTTTAAAGTCTGTTGTCATTTATGTGGAGTTTCCTTTATAGATAGTACTGAGGCAGTTGTGACAGTGCTACAGAATTGCAGAAAAAATGCTGCTGTATACTTTAATGGACAATTTGTGCTGCACACTTAAATTTGCAAATTGGATATTAAATTGAGATGACAGTGTTATTCAGAGAAATATACACAGTAAGCAGGAAAACAAAAGATGTGTGGTGGGTTTAATCTCAGGACATTGTTCCTCAAGGTTATTGTCCCTGTCTCTGTGTGACTCTGGGCTTTCTCTCTCAGTGTTCACAGTGGACCTTGATTTAAAATCAGTCAATTAAGGCACGCGGTGAATGCCAAGAGAGGAGCCTCACTGCTCCAGAGTGGCTGGAATGTACTAAAAGCTGCTGCATATGTAAGTGTGTGCTGTATATGTTACATGCCTCTCTGTGGAATGTTTATCACAACTAATGTACTGAATCACACTCTGCTGTGCTGAGAAAAAACAGTGTCATACATAACCAACAGATATCTTAGAATATATTGATTTTATATATATTAAAATGACGTTTTATATGTATTAAAATCAGCATGATGCTTAGACATTAATGCATCAATAATTATAACCCAACACTATAATATATAATCTTAATTGGGACATTTTGCATACTTTTACTTGTGGTACTTTAATTATTTTTTGATGTTAATACTGCTGTACTTATTTGCATACAGGACTTTTTCTTGAAACAAGACATTTGAGTACTTCCTCTACCACTGGTCAGACTTAAAATTCCCTGCTCGATTACGTCTACCAGCTCCCAGCTAAACTCAAAGGTGACATAAACAGACATACTTCAGGACCAAATTCTAGATATGTTACAACACGATGACTCTTAGCTTTAAACTTGTTTCAAATTGTGTACTGAGTTTTGTTTATTATGTATGTATTTATGTAACGTCTTAATGTACTTTTTATGTGGTGTATGAGGACAAATAAAGCTATTTTATTATTATGAGAAATTCTATTTATTTTATTTTATTTTATTTTATTTTATTTTATTTCATGTATTTATTTATTTATTTATTGAGCTGTTACAGAGAGCTCGGGCTCCATGACACCAGAGTTAAAACAACCCTCTGATGAATGAATGGGACTGAAAGAAAATTGATTTTCCATTCAAGCGGGTTTCAAAAGCTGTTTTCTAAGGGCCTTGCTTACATTGACAGGAATGAAATTCTGGTGAATAACTGAATATATTTGGTGTATTTTTTGGCGTGAAAATAGTAATGTAATGAATATGGTACCTGTCTCTAAAAGGGTCACTCCACTGATTTTCCAGTACAAGGACTACTACTCAGCCTGTGGAAACAGTTAATATCCTCTATGTCTTGGATGAGCCTTGTCAGGCTGGAGAAAATAACCCCAATGATGTCGTAGGGATGTCATCAGGGTTATATCAGCCTGGACTTGGAGAGAAATTATATCAGACATCTTGCGTTACACATTGGAGATGTAAAGTACAGGCATGGATGTTTACCAGGCAAGGATTCTGAAAACAAAAGATGCTTTTGTGCTGCATTATGGGAAATGTAGGATCCAGTGTTTTTGAACTTTAGTAGGGAGTAAAAATATATCTCAACCTCTGCTAATTCAATTTTGACAATTTTTCTTTTATTGCATTTCTTGCCAACTTTGTGGAAGTGCAGTGCTAAATTACTGAAGAACACCATTACATTTAAAATTAACATTTTGAAACATAAACTGAAAGCTGACAGGATTTCTATCTTTGGAGTCCTCTGTCAATTTCTGCAGTTGTCTGCAAATTCTGATTTTGTTACATACACACTGTAGGAGACACTGTTTTTTTCTTTGCTGGTCATTAGTCTCACTGGTTGGACCAGAAACCTAAAAACATAACGCAGTCCACTCACAAACAGTTATCACCCCAAAAGTAATCAGCATCTCCAAACTTTACTGAGTTTCTAAAATGACATCAGATAACAAGTAGCAATTAAAAATATTAAAAACTGTAAAACTGATGAATTAAAGAAAAAAAAAGAATGGCCGAAACAAACAAAGAAGCATTATGTATCTACATAGCAAATATAAAAAGCATATAAGTGAAAAGTAAGAATAGCTATTTAAGGGGCTATATGGAAGTATTTTAGCTTATTCAAAAATGAACTAAAATTATCAAAAGAATGTGAAGAAATAACAGCTTTGACAAAGTCAAATATGTTGTTGTTGCTGAGATATCGTCCTGTCTTGTAATACCACTTTGTACCTCAGGAGGTGATAGCGAGTCCATGTAGTATCCAGTCTGCTCTCTGTCCAGCATGAGGGGTTGAAGAAGTAGTAATTGAGTTTAAAGGCTTTAAACCTGTGCTGCAGCCACCCTTTCTCTGCAACATTCCTCCACTCTTTCCTCAAGCTCAGCTACTGATGCTGCTGCTGCTCCTCTCCCTGACATTTCTCAGCCTCATGGCTCATCCTTTACTCCTGCCACCATCTTCCCTGTCTCTCTGACAGGGCAGACTGGGTGTGAAACCACCTTTGTCGGTCTAACAATATCTGAAGAAAACAGCCTACCAGCTACATAATCAGACTGCAAGGTCGACCTGTGTAGGACACTGGGGAAGGTGAGGGTGAGGAGGTACCAGAGAGTGCATCTCCTTGTTTCTAACAATAGTTCTAGTAACATGCTGCCCCCTGTTTGTTTGGAGTATGAATTTGACAGTTGGCAAGCACATATGCCCTTTAAAGAATACATGTAAAATATTTACATGTAAGTATTTTATCATGTTACTATGTATTTCACACACCTGTGATTCTTATTTTAATTCTTGAATTGGTTTCTTACCTGCACTCTTCTCTCTTTTTTCAGTTACATAAAGTGATTCTGAATAATCAGTAGTGATTTAACAATATAAAAATGAGGAAAGAGCTATTTGGGCTGGAATGCCCATACAGCAGAGGAAGAACCTCAACCAAAGAAATGTAATAGATTTAAATGTATTTATTTTGAGTAAAACAGACAAGCTAAGGAATGACATCATTTTGAGAGATTGAGGAGCTTGGTCTTGAGTGGTGGATGAATAAATAATCACAGTTGTGGTGTCTGAGGACCTAATGTGAACATTAGTTGGGTCTTAATTGCCACTTAGTTGCATTGTGGAGGCACAGACTGTTACTGGCTGTTATTGTTTACATGGGGGAGTTTTTCTTTTTTTTTTTTTTTTTTTTGCAAGTTGTTGCAACTCATTGAGTTTGAAGTGGAGGCATACGATTGACAAACAGGGATTAATGGGTTCTGTGTAGATTGTTGGTCCTAACATGACAAATAAAACAGTTTCAGACTATTTCTGGGATTCCTGGGAATGACTCTTTATTGACTGTTTATTTTGAACTACAGACACCAGCTAGTTTACACATAAACAGCCTTGTTATAAAAGGCAAGCCAGCCTAATCTGACCCTGGCTGTCTGTTAATCCTCAGTAATGATTGCTCTACATTTAGTCTGGCTGACTCTCTGGGTAGTCATGTCAGCTACACTCAGTATTTCATCAATGTTCAGGTTCTGCCATGAAATCCTGTTTAGAGATGTGTTTTATGCACATATACATGCATACACACATCCACTCAGCTCCATCCACACACACACACACACACACACACACACACACACACACACACACACTTATAGACATGCTCACACAAACACACACAGA
This sequence comes from Lates japonicus, assembly GCA_033238685.1. Taxonomy (NCBI): domain Eukaryota; kingdom Metazoa; phylum Chordata; class Actinopteri; family Centropomidae; genus Lates; species Lates japonicus. The sequence continues at coordinate 11,224 of BRZM01000305.1, read as the reverse complement.
TTATGTAATCTGACATTTGTTTCTCTTTATTGATCCAGTTAGATGCTCAAATGTAACTGTAGCTCAAATTTTGAATTACATATTATATAAGTAAATGATGAAGCAGCTGCAGCCAGCACAGTATATTTTTAAAGGGCGAAAGCCTACAGTCATTTACAATACAGCAACAACAGCACATGACTGCAATATGTTAACACTACCATAACCATAAAGGTTTTCATGATTTGTGCTTTTCAAAATATCAATTGATTGTTATTAACCTGTCTTTAGTCCAGGTATCAGTTGTTGTCATTATATGAAAATAAAATTAAGTTGTGCAAATAATGCAAACAAGCCTGAAATATAAATCATAAACCAATGACACATGGGTGTAGTTACCAGGTGACAGTGATCGTCCTCAGGCATGATGACAGTGGGATGACTGTACTCTAAGGCACCTGAACAAACTGATGTCTATATTTTATTCACACATCATTATAAAGAATGATATTCTTATCTTTTGTCACAAAATATTATTTAAAAATGGTCCAGAGAGAGAGAGAGAGAGAAAAACAGCTGGTACCCGGTTGGTATCAGGCATTATGTTTCAAGGAAACTGCAGTATTTTGTTGTCATTTTTAATTCCATGCATGTTAACCTCTGTACACCAGTGCTGAGAGATGAGTTATGTCTAAATGCAATGACATGCATTGTGTGTGTATTACTGATGTGTAAGTCCTTGTTACTTGACCTCTAGGTGGCACAACAGGCTCACACAGTGGCTAACCTCAAAGATACTTTAAAGGGCACATGAAACACACAACTGTTTGATTGAGGGTCTCCCGACATGCACAATATTTCAAAAGATTTGAACCAGATTAGTGAAAAAAAGTTCCCTTTCAATTATCTTTTCAAATTTGAGCATATGTAAATATAATCAAATACATTTATGCATTATAAGTTGCAATTTTGTCTGTTTTAACATTGATGGGCAGAGCAATGCTGTCTGGACTTGTTGTTTATTTAAATATTCTAGTGACACTGACAATCTTCTAATGTGGCATTTGAAGTATTGCAACTAACGTGAAGTTACATAAGTAATACCTCACAAAGTTGTAGAACTACAAAGACCAAGTTGACAAATTCCAAAAAATGAGTGCCATGGCTCTATTAGTAAAGACTGCTATTACGTCTAATAGTAGTAGTGCTGGTACCTCTAATGCCATTGCCCTTACAGTTAAGACACATTAACAAAAGGAATACATGAGATGCAATGTCTTAAAGAAACACCAGAGGATGCTGATTATCAACAACTCCATTTAAAATAACTGAATTTGCAACTGGTATTTCATCAAAACAAGCTACAAAAACATTAACATCTACATTTTGTACGGACATGAAAGAAAGTGTTAAATAGTTAAATCATTCAATACCTCCATCTGTGACTAAAATAGGCACCAAAAAATGTAGACGTTCCACTAAGAAGTTGGAGTGCTGTATACTAGACCAGTCCTTCTCATCACTATGCTTGTTTTTTATTTCTTTAGTTGCAGTGTCACTGTCAGACATGAGGGTTCTGTTTTATAATGACAGTTATTCCTGTGTTTTCCTCTGTTTACTACATGATTTAATTTATTTAAAGACATGTCAGTATCATAGATAAACACTGAGGTTAAGTAAATATATCATAACTTATTCATAAAGGCTTGTCAATGACAAATATTCTCTAGAATGGTAAAATGAGATGGATGTATAAAAGAATTGGTTATAGGTCATATGATTAGTTCATAGCATAACTTCCTTCATTAAAGGCACTTTGAGAAAATGTATTAAACAGTATCCTAGTATCAGTCCATGGATGTGTACTGTAAATCTAGCTGCAGTTTTGTTAAGACAGGTACAATGACGGCTGGTGATATTCTGGTGATCTAAAACAAACAGTATTAGAGTTATTAGAGTTAGAGTTTTGTATGGTCAGGAACCAGCATGTCAAACAGAGCGGCAGAGCTGTGCAGGTTTGTTTTGGACTTTTTGGGTTTTTGAACCTATGCAACAGATGGATGCAGTCATTTCATATAGAATATTTTCATGGTTTCATACTGCCATACCTCCAACCCAGAAATTATACATACCCAGAGAAATATGTTGGTCTGCTACACATTTCCATGTATGTTAATATTTGGATCTTGAGACTGCATTCTCACCAAGTCAAGCACAATCACACAGAGGATATGTGATGGGAACTTTCCACCACACACACACACACACACACACACACACACACACACACACACACACACACAAAAAGACAATCTACGTCATCTTCTCCCAAAGGTGGTTGGCGACGTCACATATGTGGCATTCAAGTGTTATTGGAATATAGAGTGAAGACAACGTTTAGTTTAGTAAATGTAAATCATTTTGGATGGCCCCTGACAATGTTTCTCAGTGACACAGGACTGAAATGGATATTTTAGATGCTAAGGTTCATTAACTAGAGCAAGAATCAGTTATTATACCAATTCAACCAGAAATATATTCATTGCTGTAAAATCCAAATGCATTCATTATTGATTCGCATTTTGTCATATTAACGAAGGTCAAAACATCCAAGATATCTAGCACGATTTAACGAAAAACATTAAGGACAAGACACTTTAAAGTGTTTTTGGTCGCAAGAGAGGTTCAACAATATCAAGGACAAAATGATCTTCGTTAAAGCACAGGCAAACCCCAGCAAATTAGAGTGAAACAGAAATCTGATGTTGAACAAGAGCAGTAATGTATGGGTAAATAAAGCGACAAATGACAGCAGTCCCTGTGCTGAACACAGACAATGACAGTAACACTGTTCATCCCTCCCCTTTCCATGACAGCCAGCTCACTGCCCCACCATTAAATTTAAAGCCGACCAACTATTTCCTACTGCACCTGAAGGCCGCGGGAGACAGGAGGTGGAGAGAGAGAGGCTGAACGACGGGGCGAGAGGAGGGGGGGGGAAAGATAGCAAGACCCAGCTAGCGCCAACACTTTGAGCCTGTTTACTAGAAACCAAATGCTATTTTGCGACGTTGGCGCCACAGATTAAACCTAAATTTAAGTATTGTCCTATGGCTAAGATGTGACTCCACCAGCACCTCGTCGAATGTGTCTGAAACGTCAGAAATATGTGCCGGTAACGAGCTAGGTTAACGTTAAGACAAAAAGGGCATCTCTCTGTCTTTGACCGAACAGCCCGATCGTAATCTTCGGATGAGAGTTTCTGTGTTGGTGAACCATTACGGCGAAGCCTCCCTCTGACAGACCAGATCCTGGTCACAATAAAGACAGGCGAAGGGAAGCCACCAAACTGTCAAAATGAAATTCACAGAGCATCTCTCCGCTCACATCACCCCGGAGTGGAGAAAACAGTACATCCAATATGAGGTAAGTTAGCTTCATATTAAACCTGCTCTCTCACAGCCACTAGCTAGCTTACTGGCTAACAGGGCAGCCGCTGACGGCATCACTAGATGTCTGTCAAGTTTCATACCGGTTATTTCAGTTTAGAACCATTAGACATTAGTGAGAGATGGCTTCCTTGTCTTTCACTCTCCCTCCTCAACAGGAAGAGAGGAACTGCTTTGCCCGTAAATCAAGCAAGAGCAGTTAGCTGGCAGGCTAGCTAGGTTTGTTTTGTTGCTCTGCAGGTTACTACCTCGGTCACATCAAGCGTTATTGAGCTGCTATGTACGCCGGCCAGCAGAGACCTGTGTGCCTCTCCTCTGTAGCTGCTTGGAATGTGTTTAGGAGACAAAAAGCATTTGGCTGAGTCATCACTTATTGAGCTGGTTAATCTTTGCGCCTGCTAACCCCTCTGTCTGTCCTCAAATGCTGACCCAGCTCCCAGTTAACGCTGTTCGTGTTCTACGGGCAGGGTCACTCTGTGACTGAGAGGTGCTGATAGCTCAATCTGCAACCTTTGATCCATTAATGCTATTAAAGCTTGCAATTCAGCATCCAGCTGTTATCTTTATGATGCCTTAATTCGTACACAGGGCTGTCAAGGTAAACAAACTGTAAACATTTCCAGGAAAACCTTTGCATCTGTGCCAGTATATTTTTTTCACTGGTATTCAAAGCATACTTGATTGTAAATGGGATTGTACTACCTGTGTTTTTATACAACAAAAACATGCTGTTGATCCTGAGAGAATGGCAGTTTTTACATAAGCCTCACTAAAGCCAAATCTAGCTCATAAGGACAAATCAAAGCTGTAACATTGCTGGTCTGTGTGCTGGACAGATTTCATTACCAGTAATCAATCCAGTAATCAGTCCACAGTAAACAGATACATACAAGATACACAGTAATATAAAAGCTACAGTCAGTTACACAGAGGTAGAGTTGGCCATCAGGTTAAGCTGTCACACAAACACCAGCACCAGTTCTCTCACATAAGATCTGAGAAATTGATGTGATCAGCAAGATCATATCAGTGGAGAAGCCTCACCACTCTGTTGTTGAACTGTTCTGCCAAATTATACTTTGTGGTTCTGTGTAGCCAGTGTGATGTAAATGTCTTCTATGCCCTTGAGGGACCACAGGGGCTGAGAGCATCAACCAGGCAACAGCCAGAAGTTTCTTTTCGGTCTTTGTGCAAATTACTTACGTGATTAAATTTAGTTACTTAAAGCTGATATAATCTAAAATAGAATGTAATAAAATAGTGAAAAAAGCATTGATGTTGTTTATTAAGAAGCATTACTTCTCTAAATACTTTTCCTGTCTTCATTGCCTTAATTTAATGTTATAAATGCATTCACATTTACTCTAAAGTTACCCTTCATGTTCTCAAGCATCAAAGAAATGCAGCAGTGTGTTTTTGCTCCAGTTACAACTGATAGGACAGGAAATATGGGACAGGAATATATCAGTATAGCATCATTTGTTGTCGTAGCCCATGTCAATATATATGTGTATAAATAAGATATAAAGTTGCATCAAGAGGTGTAGTAGGTGTAGGTGGTGTTTCCACGCTGTGAGGACAGATGTGACAGGAATGCAGCTATCATGTTTCTGCTTCCAGGGCTTCTCCCCCTGAGAGCAGCAGTATCTGCATTGTTTGGTGATGGCAGTTTCAGTATTCTTATAAGTCATCGCCTGCACTCTGCATAGTCACATACTGGTACAGCTCAGTGTGACTGCAGCACATTCTTTCAGTCAGTGTCATTGAGTTTGCCCCCTCAAATGTTATGACATTAAGAAGGCCTGGAATTTATTTGATGTGACTCTGAAATAGCAGCTGCTAGTGTCTTATATATTTAGATCATTTATTCATCGGTTCATTCATACGTTTGTCTGTTTTTTCCAGTCATTATGTGCCAGAACTAAGCTTTCTGGCCTGAAGTCAGAGGATATCAGTCATCTCTGCACTCATGACACATTGTTTTAGTTCAATGTTCCTTTTGCAGCACAGTCCCATTAAGCTTTGAGCCAATGTTTTTTTTTCCTGCAGGTAGAAATGCAGTCTGATGAGCAGCTTCAGCAGTCCTGCTCAGTGTTATATCAGCCTACCACCTTTAAACAATTCACCCCACTTAGCTCAGCTCCAGAGATCCAAACAACAACCAGATCAGCTTCTGTAATAACCAAACCAAACAGCCTCTGGTGAGTTAGAAAGCCTCTAAAATGCAGAGTGGTCTGTAGGGTTTGGCTGCTGGAAATTCTCTTGCCAAATTTTTGTCTTTGGAAATGACCTTGGTGATTGTTAGAATAAAACTTCTTCAAAATAATTTATGTAGGAAATAAAATGTTATGGTATATATATTACCAATCATTGGTATTAATCCGTGTTAATCATTTTCTGCACTGGTTTGGCAGTGGTTAGATTAATTGGCAACACTAAATAGCCTGTAAGTATGGATGTGAGCACCCAACCACTCTTTTGGTATCCCTGCTGTGCAGATGGTCTGGTTGTTGGTCTGTGTTCACACATACGGATACAAAGTAGTTGGCAGTAGTAGTGGCCTCTCACAAATCTCTGGCTGTGGAGGTGTGTTGTGTTGAGTATCATTTACATACTCTGACTGGACAGTTGTTTTGTGGCATATCTGCCAATATCAGACACACCAACAATGTCACTGATTGGTTTCCACTTAACGTTCATGGATACTCTACTTTTTATGCCACGGTAACTTGTGAAAGACGCATCATAGAGAATTGGGAAGGCAGAGACCACGACAATCAGCATTTTCCTCCATTTTGTTTAAAGTTCCTTTGCATAAGGGAGTAGAGTGTTTCCATTACGATTCCTTTTCAGCAGCAGAGCTGTTCTGCGCATGTCCATGAACGTGTGACTGTGGGCCTGTATTTACCTTGTCATGTGTGTGTTAATTCACCAGGAGCTTCTGACACTTGAAGGGCACTGGAGGCCCAGACAGCTGTAAGAATGAAATGCCTCAACGTGACCATTATACATCAGATTAAAAAATTGTGAAATAATGAAGCCCAGATATTTGTTTTGCTTGCACAAGTGACACCTGCATAAAAGATGTAACAAATCATTTGGCTGACATAATAGGCCAGTGCTTAATGTCCTGAACATCCCGTTCGAACCCTAACCCTACGAACAGGGTAAGTTAGCACTGAATGTCAACATAACTTTGTTTCCAAGAAAACTCTGCTGGGTATCTGTTATTAATAATCAAAATAATTGATAATTGCAGCCTGTATATATTATCAGACTTGTTGATTGCTTTTCTGTTGTCACTTTAGTAATTGATTATGAGACTAACTGCTTTAACAGCAGATGAACGCAACCCACCCCTACACTATGCAACCTGAGAATGTGATTCTGGCCCAGAGAAACACTTTGAGTGTCAATGATATGAAGGTGATATTCAGCCTAATAATATTTGTAGCAGTGACTGAGATTAGTATGATTACTCTTGTGCACTTTTGTGTTGCGTATTTTCACAGCAGTTTCACATGGAGTCGGTTTCTTCCTGCTCTTGCAGCGTTTGGACTCAGACCAGATGTAGCTTGTTGTTCCATCCAGCTGTAAATCTGGCCCTGAGCCCAGTTAGTTTTAGTCCTGTGAAGATGTGGGACCCGGGCCTCTGAGGTTTGCAGAGCCATGCTGACCACGGCTGTTACATGCATGTCATGTTTTCTCATGGCAGCTGAGTTTGGGTCAGACACTTAGCTGGACAGTTAGATAAACAGAGATGTACCCTGAGCTGTTATGATGTGATGGGCACTGAACCAAAGACTGTCAGTGTCTTTGTTTTCATGCTGGCCTGGGCTGTTTCAAACATGCCATGATTTATTTCAGTGCCTGCTCAGCTCAGAGTATTGACATTGTAGCAGTGTGCAGTAATTTTTTTCCAGGAGTTTTATCTGCAGAAATGTGAGATATTCTGATTCAGAATGGACAGTAGAGCAGACTCAGACTTTGTTGACACACTGGCTACACTTCCCGGTAAAAATGTATGATGGAAGCAGCTTTATTTAACCTGACAGATTCCTAGCGTGACTACCAGACAGGAACTGTAAGAATATAAATGCCTGATGGTCATCTGTAAAACTCAACAACCACATTTGCTGGCTAAAAAGACCTGCTTAATGACTGCATGGCTCGAGCACTCAGTCAGGCTCTGGGGTATTTTTGTTATTAAAAGTAGAAATGTAACAAATTACATGGGTCATAGCACAAAGGACAGAACTGCGAGAGGTGTGTGAAAGATGGACCAGACGCGAAATGCGACTGGCAAGTCCAGAAAGAAAAACAGTGCTAGAAAAAGGGGAAGGAGTGAGAACAGAAGGGCTGCCACTAATGATTTTTCATTTTCATTATCATTTATTAGACTTTATTTTAATTAGCAATTAATCTTCTGTTTATTTTCTTTGTTAACTAATTAATCATTTAGTCTACAAAATCCCGAGCCGAAGTGACATCTTCTCATTGTTTGTACTTTCAGACCAACAGTTCAAAACCCAAATATACCTAGTTTACTATTGTATGTGACAAAGGGAAGCAGCGAGACATCAGCAGCAAGAAGCTGGAACCCATAAATGTTTGACATGTTTGGCTGAAGAATGACTCAAATGATGAGCTGATTATCAAAATAGTTGCAGATACATTTTCTTTTGATTGACTAATTGAGAAATTGACTTACTGTTGCACTTGTAGAAATAGAAGAGTAATGGATTGATTGAGCTCTATGATGCTAGTGTACAGTATGGTGCCAGTTCATAACTCCAGTTTACAGTGGCAATGCTGCTGTAGTAGCTATAGTACTGCAACTTTGTGCCAGTGTCTGTTTCCTGCAAAGATTACTCATGTGGCAATAAAATCTCACTTTGTCTTACTATAACAGGAAAGTTGTACTGTAATAATGAGAAAGTAACCATCATGTCTTCAGACTGAGAGAGACTGTCCTTTGCATTTGTCCTGAAACATAAAGGAGAATTACAACTTTGGTCTTATTGTGATTTTTATTGGTTATGGTAACATTTTATCTGCCTTATAAATTGTTGATATCTCAGAATGTGATAGTATCTTTCAAAAGAAATCAGAAGGTACAAAACACAGGAGCAGTCAGATGATCATTCAGGTTTTAAACAAACCCAAAGGTTTCCCTCCAAACTAGGAGGATTAAGCAAAGATGAATGGTAACATTATTACCCACACTCTGCTTTCTGGTTTAATTTTGACCCACTATGATTTTTTTAGTTGTGAGTACACACTTTTCCTGTACAATGAAGGACTGTAACCAACATATCAGGTGCACTTACTTTTCGATTTACCCCCAAACTAGACGATTTAGATAATCTGGATAAACTGCTTGTTTAAAACCTTTTTGATTGTCCTGCTCCTGTTTCTTGCTGCACTGAACTGTGGTGATCATGCTGTGTCCTCACATCTCCAAAATGAACATGGTGAGTGCAAGTTGACCCAAGTGGTGATAAATTGAATTCATTTTTTAACTCAAGTCGTATGAAAAACAAGATCTGAGAACGTACACCATTAGTTCCATAAAACAAAGGATGATAAAACATGTTGTATTACAACACACACACAAAAATTGTCATTAAATGTCTGTATTAGGCTGTAGAAAGGTGACAAGACAAGACAATGGGGAATGACCTGGAACAAAGGTCCTCGGATTTGAAGCATCAGGACACTGGCGCTTCACTGTGGTTCATGGTTGGCAACTTAAACCTCCAGGCCACCAGGGAATCACAGTTTTTTTTGTTTTTTTTTTTACAATAGAAAATGTTCCACTTTATAAAGAGAAAGTTCTGTCATTACTTTCTTTGCAATAAGACACACCCCATTATAATGACGGAATTGTAAAAACTTGTGTTTGTGTTTTCACTAGTTCTATATGTGTTCTTAACACAAAGCCTAAATGAATGGATGTAAATGGATGAGAAGAACTAACTTGTGACTTGAAACGGTCAATATTTGATCTAAGAATAAGTAAAGAAGTCTCAGCATCTTAGCAATCATTCAGTTGCAACATTGAGTGCTTGACAGTAGATATTTTTTCTTCTCATGTGATCCTCAACTTGTGTAATACAGTTTGCAGTTGTTGCCATTGCTGTGCTTTTTGACTGCGATACAAGTTTTAATTGAGAAAAGAAAGGAACAACCCTTTGATTTTAGTTTCATTTTAAAGTTGTGTTTGTTTGCCAGGGTTTTTCTCCATTCAGTTACAGTATATGGCTCGAAAAGTAGGCAGCAGCACCTTGTTTATGATGTAACTTCCATATGCCATTGGCCTGAGGTGTTTTATTCTTTTATAAATAAGCTCCTAGTTTTTTCCTTAGTCGACATTACACAGTGGTGGAAACTCCAAGCTGCAGCAGCTTCATGTTAGTTCATGGGAAGTTAGTTTGCTGACGGTTGCTGGTTTCAGTTGGACTCCTGAACAGAGAAGCTGATATATAAGGTTGATAAATAAGGGTGAATCAACAACCCTCTGTTTTTTAGTTGCAGTCAGAGCGGTAGTCAGCAGACATTTAAAAAAGAGCCCCTGAAACAGCACTGACAGACTTATTTAGTACATGGTGTGAATTTCCCCTTGAGAATCAATAAAATTGTATCTTAATTAGTGATAGACCGATATGGTTTTTTCAGGGCCGATACCGATACCGATTATTAGTAGTCAAGGAGGCCGATAACCGATATTTGGGGCCGATATTCATTTGCAGTAAACGTGAAAATATTGGCGTCAAAATTTTGAATAATACAAACTCCAACACTTAACTTTGTTTAAATGCCTTTAAGCATATGTTTATTAACAGCTTTTCAGATTTGCAACATGTTTAAGGTTTTTTTTTTTCTTAGACATCTTAGACATGTTATTTTATCTTTCACTTATCTTTGTTTTAAGTTCAAACAAAAACAAAAAGTGCAGGGAGTTCCCAGGGTCAGCAGCATCTCTTATAAAGTTAACTGAAATTTGAAATAAATAAATAAATAGCTTCCTGAAGTTTTATAAAGTAAATAAAACAAAGTTGATTAAAATTTGCACAGAAATGTGAGTCTCAAATCAATTAGTAGTCCCAACTGAGCAGCACCAGATTGTGGTGCAAAAAGCAGAGTTGTTCAGTGTGTGTGAGCACTGTGCATACACAGCTTTCACTGCTGATTGGTTGTTGCCGTGGCTATGGTGCTGTGGGCGGGACAATGGTGGAGACAGCATAGTGACTGCAGACAGAGAGGCGCGGCTGCATCAGAGCCAAAATAACCCAGTTTTAAATTGAGCTGTCAGATTAAAAAAAAACGGCCGATGTCGATATGCGTCAAAATGCCGAATATCAGCACCGATAATCGGTCTATCCCTAATCTTAATACTGTGTAAAGGTAATCTACTTTTTTTCAATCTTGAAATGATTTGTAAGATTCAATTTTTCAGATTGAAAGAAGGGCTAGGCGATATGGGAAAAAATCATATCACAATATGATTTTTCATATCAGTCAATATCGATATATATCCCAATATAAATTAAATCACTATTTCTGTTGAACTTAGAGCTTCCTTTTACTCCTGAGTGAGATGTGAAGATACCATAAGGTCAATTTTAGGGCTGCCCCCTAAATGTTGACTATTTGATGCCTCAGTCAGAAAGACCCTGATTCAACTCACAGAATGTCAGTGGACAAGTTGTTAAACTTTTTTTTAGCTGCCTCTCAGTTCACACACACAGCACTGCAGGAGCAACAGAGCGACAGGCTGTAAACTTTACGGACAC
>BRZM01000304.1:98278-110676 GCA_033238685.1 Lates japonicus | reverse complement strand
GCAGCCTTCTTTTTAATGTAAAAAAAACATTATGAAGTGTTGAGTTTTGTTGTTAGAAGTGTAATATTGATCAGGAGTGCTACCAAGAAGAAAGAGTGGGAATCAGATATCACACCTTTATAATAACAATGTATCGAATTACCACGTGAAAGTAATGTGACAATGTGAGAGGAGAGGCTTGTAGTGATAGTGACCACTTTACTGAGCTTTATAGTGAGTTTATCTATTACACTTATAAAACTCACATATTCATTCATTGTATTACACTTGTTTTTATACTTTGCATTTTCACTTATAATTTATACTTGTGTGTTACAATACAATAACACACTGTCCACTACCTGCTGAGCAGCAAACAGCAGACAGACACAGTCAGAGAGCAGCTGGTGAACATAGCAGTTGCCAGATACCACTTGGACTTACACCCACTGGACACAAACAGTTAGAATTTTGCTCCATAACTTCTGGTTGTGTAAATAAGCAGCTGTTTGCTAGTTGACCATATCACATTAAAATGTGACAATGTGTAGATGTTTCTGATTGCTCTGATGTTATCAGCAGTGTTTAAATGAAAATCACTGCTGGTAGCTGAGATATTTGAATCCCTGATTCCCAGATTTGTGTTCTGATGAAAAAGAAACAGTCAAGGATATTCCAACTTTTAAAACTGATTCATAGTGATGACAACATTTAACAACAAACCTTACTAATGGGCTGTGGCAGAATAGATGCACAGCAACCCAAAAGTGCCACAGTTGATGTGGTGTGTGTGTCACCTCAGCCATGCCAACATAAATCTTAAATATTCATTTTTGTGAATCTGTGTGGGGTTACACTGTATATGATGCTAATAAAATCCTCTGCAGGAAAGACTAAATTAATGCTACTGGCTACATGGTCTGTTTTATTAGTGAAGTAATGGCCATCTATGAATAAACAATACTGATATTCTGACCGTGAATTATCCCTTACATATTCCATCTCAGGTGGGCATACAGGTGAGCTGTGAGGACCTGTTCTCTGATCGTCACTGGAGAGTTTGTCACGCCTACGCCACCTTTGTAACCCAGCGCACAAACACTGGAAAAAAGGTAATGGTTTGACAGAAAATAGAGAGATTATGACCCTTTTGGTTTTTGAGAACGGGTGGGATGAGGTGAATGAGTGAGTACATAAGTAGTTTAAAATCATGATTAAAAGCAAAATGCAATGCAAAATTAATGTGAAAACAAATTCAAATTCAGTCATTTGTTGCACTCAACCAGTCTGCAAAAATTAGGTGCATTTAAGCCTCAGTTATTCTCCCTTGCAGATGCACACACAGACAGCTGTGGACACCTCAGACACAAAATTGTTCTCATTCTACTTTCTAACCCACCCAGTGTCTGCTGGGGTGATGTGTTCTATGCATGTGCAGTAGACTGGCATCTCTCAGAATCTGGGAAATTTACCTTCTACAAATTATTGCACATTTGATTATCTTCATATTGTTTTAAAGATAAATTGTACAGATGTGGGTAGTGACAGACCTCTTCACACAGCCTCTCTTCAGGTGGCCGCACGTCACAACAAACTGGAGGATACACACACGTCTGCACAGCCTCGCATACACCCTCTGATAATGAAGTTTCCATCCCTCAGATCCTACACAAATGCAGAGTGTATAACTCTAACCTTACTGACATTACATCACAGGTGATCTTGAAGCCCATTGTACCTCAGACTCAGAAGGAGCAAGTTGAATACAGCGTGGCCGCTGAGAGGAGGAGGGTCCGGATGGTACATGACGACATCATCAAAGATCTACTCTCCCATGGGTCATTCCAGCAGGGTAGGTTTGATGTGCATTGCCACATTACACCGTACAGCAGACCTCAATAAGTGGAGCTGTTTTCCCTGATAAAGCAGATACTGTGAGTTGCTGTGAGCTGGGAGATTTGATGGAGGGTTCAGCCTGTTACTGAATGTTACTGAGAAAGTTCAGGACACCAGCTGAATACAGACTATCAAGGCCTTAAACACAACAACACAGTGATAAAATATGATTGTAAGCTGGTAGATTGTAGCACTTTGCTTGATGTCACTTGTTGGAAACAGTACAAATTCTGTGACTGTTAAACTGAAACTGCTGGAAACACATCAGTGCACTTTGGTGATATGTTCCTTCATTACCATGAACACACACACTGTACACACTTGATTCAATCCCACACAGACAGTCCTATTACACCACATACACACTAGAGCACTAAATGTGGATTCATCCTCTGCTGAAAATAGTTCCCAACAAATGCATTGCAATTTTCATATATTTGAGTATTGTTTGATAAAAACGGCAGTGACCAGCATTTAATGAACCTTTATATTTGGGATTTGATATGAAAAACAGACAGAGTGGTCAGACATTACTGAGAAACACACTGGTTCGGGTCTTTTCATGGGATTGTAGAAAATATATACAATAACAATATATTTCAGTTTCATTTTTTTTTCTAAACAACTTTGAATTTGTGTGTGTGTGTGTGTGTGTGTCAGCTGACAACTCAGCAGTAGGCAATGCAGTGGCAGCAGAGAGGACCAAGGTGGAGAGTGTTGAATTGGTTCTACCCCCACATGCTAACCATCAGGTTATTTATTTTCTGCCTTCTTTCTGTCTGCCTCTCTGTCTGTTTATCTCAGGAAGATAATCAGCAGTTACTTGATGATGTTTTTGGAACTGTTATACTTGAAGTCTCTATAATATTTTTTGTCAAATTAATTGCAGTCCATTAAATGCATTAAATGCATTCCATTTTGGTATGGAGCTATGCAACATGTGAATCGAAGTGTTGGATATTCAGTGAAATCAAAGGCTTTTACTCTTGATGCATTCTGTATTGTAAGTGTTGTGTTATTATATTGTTGAGGCGTAACTTCATTTCTGTTCTGCTTGTCTGATAACCAGGTGAATACATTTGGAGGACAGATCATGGCCTGGATGGTGAATGTAGCTACAATTGCTGCCAGGTACAATCACCCACACATTTTAAATGCTTTATCTGAGTCCACCACACAGTTTTACTGAGGTTACACAAACACACACTCACAGTCATGCATGTACACCTGGGTGCAGGATGTAAATGTGTTCAACAGAAGGTAAAGCTTACACGAGCTAATACAATGATGTGTACATTTTGAAATATGGCATGAATATGTATGCAAAGGTTTAGCCATACCTGGGCAAGTTCCATATTTAGTTATTTTTGGAGATGAATAGTAGTAAATACAACCTCTGTAGCAGACAGACATTCTTCAGTGGTACTGTCACTTTTTATTTTGTGAGCTTTAAAAATAGAAGCAAATTGTGGTGTGTAAAGGTTTGGGCACTGTTCTAGTTGTTAAGTCTCACAACTTCATCAACTCATTAAGCTTTAATTGACTCATTAGAACTTGTGTCAGCTAGTGGCAGAGGAAGTTAGTGTGCGGACGTGGTGGGGTTTCAAAACTTTTAGAATAAAAAAAAAAAATTCTTTCTATATTTAAGTGCATGAAATAACATGTAACAGTACATTACAACAGTACAGTACAATTTACAATTTACAATCTAAACTACTACATTTTAGTATCATATCTGGGATTTACCCAGAGGGACCCAAACCTTTGCATACAACTGTAGCATTTGTTGGGCATTAAAACACATTAATTCTTGCAAGTACATGACAGTCTCTCAAGTTTTCTCTTTTCTTGTTCTTCTTCTTGACTAATCTGTCTTTTCCCTGTGCAGTCGTCTGTGTCAGGCTCATCCCACTCTTCGAACCATTGACATGTTCACCTTCAGAGGACCTTCTCAGATTGGAGACAGATTGCTGCTGAGGGCAATAGTCAACAATGCCTTCAAAAACAGGTCAGTGTTATAGTGTACAGCAAAGAAAACGTTGTGCTGTACTTAAACATGAATTAAACAAATGAGTGACGTGAGTGTGCATGTCCTGTAGCATGGAAGTGGGAGTGCGAGCAGAGGCCTACCAGGAGGAGGGGCCTAACAGACACATAAACTCTGCCTTCATGACCTTTGAGGTGCTTGACGACCACGGGAAGCCATGTACGTTACCACGGATACGACCCGAACCCCTGGTGAGTGAACCGACAAAATGAACTAGAGATGAAGAACACTTGTTACATTACAGATGGTTTTATGCACATTATGTGATTCAGTAAGGCAACACAGAAATAAGAAGTCAACATTCAACATTATTCTCTGTATTGTAAAATCAGTTAAGGTGGAACAAAGTGAGCAGGGAAGGTCTAAAAAAGAAACACTACCAAGTTCAATGATAGGAAGTGTAGGAACTAGTGATTTTGAAGTTTGACCTATACAAAAGTCAGATTATCTCAGCCTTTGCTGTACACATTTTGATCATTCTCTTATCTCCTGTTAATGAACAACTGACTCCTTTTTGATGATAATGTAACAATGCTTGAAATTGGCATTTATTTGCTCCCCTGTGTCTCTGAATTCTGTCTTTGATTTACAGGAAGGGGAGAGGAGGTTTCAAGAGGCCATAGCCAGGAAGAAGATCAGACTGGACAGGTAAACCATCTGCATACTCGTATAATCAGCACATACTTTATTAGCTGTTACATCCATGTCCATGTGCCAGAGGTAACACATTATACTTTATATTTCCAGTTTATTTGGACTAAAATATGAAGAATTGAAGTTTTTATGAAAGAGCACAACATGCAGCACAGCCCCCAGCAGTGTGTAGAAACCACTATCACGCCATCCCTCATGCAAAAAGAATGCACAAAACACCTAAACATTGGTCTACAGTGCCTCTGTAGAACACCTGTAATAGCTGTTAGCAAATCAGCAGCAGTAGTCAATAGTAATATCCTTCTTTGAGCCAATGTTTGTTTGTTTAACAATAATAAAAGCAAATACAAGACACCCAGTTCAGATACTACAGTTAAACTGTCAAGGGTAAAAGAGAAGCTAAAAGCATACATCCACTGTGGGGCCTCAACAGTTTTGTTCCAGTCATGCATTTCTGAGTTCATGTAGTGGAATTTTGAAGATGTTTACTCAGACCAGAGGTTTATTTGATCATTTAACCCCTACGTTTAATAGAATGTTTTGTATTATTCATTTGCCAGTTTAAAAATGCTTCTGTTTCTCTTCTTTTGTTGTTTCAGAAAGTACATCATTTCCCGTACGCAGGGTGAGGCTCCCCTGTCTGTGCCCTGGGACCCCACAAACCAGGTGAGTGAAGAAATCACTCAGGTCTAATGACAGTTACACATCCTGTGCTCAATAACACAGAAATGGTCTCTGTGGAGATGAGTGGATGCATGGATGCATTGCCAGACAGTGTGCACTAGTTCACTGGCTGAACTTTGATTTTCTTGGCAGAGTTTTATATTGATCACTTCATCCACTACACCAGCTGGTCAACAGTGTCACTAGTGTTGGGCTCTGGATCCCAGTGATATGAACAGTGACTACTGAATCAAATAGCAACTGTCAGGACTGAACTAGGACGGGAACCCAAATGCACGACTCAGACTCAAAGTACAAAAATAAACAATCTTTATTTGGCAAAGTAACAACACAAAATCACTCAAGGAGAGGAATCCAAAAGGTAACAAAAGTATCAAACCAAAATCACTCGCGAGGAGGCAAATCCACTAGGTAAAGTACCAACAAAAAATCACTCACAAGGAGGCAAAAACTGCTAAACAAACAAGGCAAGACAAGGCAAACACAAGGGATCAAAAACCTGGCGTGACTGGGGCTCGAGGTGCAGGCTGGCTTGGCTCTCTGAACAAACAAGACGAACTAGCACAGGACAAAGGGAGACACAGACTCTAAATAGACACAAGGTAAGGGGAAACAGGTGGAGACAATCAGGGCGGGGCAAGCAATCAGGCAGGCGGGAAACACATGAGGGGAAGAGGCAAGTGACCTGAAACGAGAGGAGAGTAAGATTTCAAAATAAAACAGGAAGTCACAAGACAACATGAAGACGGGACAACACGACAGTGACTTAACAAAATTTCTTGGACATGACAGCAACATAGATTTCAGTGCTTCCATTCAGCACCTATACTGATAAGGTACCACTGCTCACTGCTCTCTGGTGTTTCAAGACAGACATTTCATACATGCAGCAACTGACAACAGAGAGATATGACAAGACCAGACCTGTACTGTGTGTTTGGTTATATTCTCAGATAAAGAGAACAGTTAGAGAGCTGAGTATGACTTAGCTTCTTAACAATACTACTGTGAGGGAGTGTCAAACTAACATATTTAACTTTGGAGGTTTTCACTTCTGTAGTTTGTCTGTAGTGTCAAAGTGAACCAAAATGCATCTCTACTAACCCCCCGGACGTTCACTCTGCTTATTGGTAGGATTGGTCTGGGACAGGAGCAAATACAGAAACACTGCCATGCAGTTTAACATGGAGCAGCAGCAGGGTTGGCATTCACTCACAATCGTGGTAATTATCTAAGATACCAGACAAAACCATGCAGAGCACAATTGGCTACAGGAAGTGTTCAGCTCAAATTTGCACAGTACACCTGGAAGTTGGGTCAGATCGAGGTTCCCACCAAAAGACAAATTGCTCCAGAGTGTGTATGGGATTGGACAGAGACCACCTCCTCTCAAGGGTCTTGGTGCAGTTGTTTTGTTCTACACCTAAGAGTGGTAACTGTGTTCACCCCTGCCCAAACGAATCATACAAAGGAGCAAAACCAGAGTCTGATTTAAATAAAGTGTGTGGTGTAAAAACCTCCTTAGATCAGACTGAACAGGATGGTGTCTCCAGTCTGTCTGCATCATGTTAAAATGACAGTTATTTAACTTTTAGTCTTTGATCACTGTCACTGTAATGTTGTGTCTTTCAGTGGTTAAGGATAGATAGATACACACACACATGCACACACACAACCACACACTCCACACCCCAGGCTAAACCTACTTATACCTTAAAACCAAGTCTTAATCCTCAAACAACCCTTGTTATGAGTTGTGAGGACCAGTCAAAATGTCCTGACTTTCCCAAAATGTCCTGTCTGCCCGACACACAAAGTGGTAGATGTACAAGTACACACTAATAACTCACTGTATTTTAAATAAGCTTGACTTTCCAAGGAGCATTTAACTCACTATCTAAGATCGTCAGTAAGATACGGTTTCACCAACACCTGCTCTATCAGCATTTATGAAGATAAACTGATAACAAGAGATTAAAGACTTGCATTAACAGTGTACTCAGACCAGTCACTATAAATAATGTTCCTATGGGCAAAGGTTATTGGAGTATTGGAGAGAGCACACTTTTTGTGTTTTTTTTTAGATTTTAGTGTAGTGTAATTCATGTATGCTTTATATTACTGCTGAAGATTTTCCACAGCATGTGATAGTGTTTTAACCCATGTAACATGATTGTGATTTGATTGATTTCAGTTCAGTTCATTAAAATCATCTGAGTGAATATTGCTTTTGGCTTTTCTAAAGAATGTTCAGATTTTTCAGACTCATTTGAAAAATCTACTCTGCATTGCACTTTAACACCACTAAAACCATACATTGTGTTCTCTGTAATGGATCAACAATTTACAGAAAACATGGAGTCGGGGCGCAGCAGTCATAGAGTGTATACTCTGTGTCAAGGCTGAGTCTTTACTGGATTTGAACTCAGCCTTGGCCCTTTGCTGCATGTCATCCCCTCTCTCTCCCCTGCCTTTCCTGCCTCTGTCTCTCTGCTGTCTATATCATAAAAGGCAAAAAAGAAAAAAAGAAAAGAAAAAAGAAACATGAAAACGCTGAGTCTTGATAGGTTGATTTTAATACTGTACTGAAATTAATCAAAATCAATGGCTGTGTGAAAATAATAAATGTTTAAAGAATCCAGAAAATGTGTCATAAAATGAAAATTGATAGCAGTAGTTTAAAGTGTATTTGATTTGTAAAACTAAACTAAACTAAACTGGGATGGAAGAAATATAAAGATACAAACACAAAGACAGACAAAGATACTATTTTGTACAATAATAGGCTAATACAAAAAAAATGAGGCTGTTAATTTTTATAAGAGAATTATGTGATTTTTATCAGATGGCTGTCAGAATGTGTTCTGCTAATTCTCCTTTATATCTTTCGTACTTGACCAGTATAATGGCTGTTATCAACATGGTATCTTCCGGTCCGTATGCTTGGGTAGGTGTTTGTTTGCTATTGCATATGTATGTTTTGTGTGTGTGTGTTTTCCAGGTGTATCTGAGCTATAACAACGTGTCGGCTCTAAAGATGTTGGCTGCTCAAAACAACTGGCGCCTCAACTCTGAGAAAGACAAGGTATCTGCTGCAATGTGTTTTGTTTGTTAGGAGTTTGTTCCTGTTCCACGAGGAGCTGGAGGTTTCACGTGATTCTTTGTTCCCAGGTTCGTCTCTACACCCTGGAGCAGAAGTCCATGTTGAGTTTCAGGGTGGAATCAGAGGTGGACATTCCTGCTCACAGAGCCTTTTCTCTGCTGGCTGAGATGAGCAACAGACCAAGCTGGGACACGCATTATCGGTAATGCTTTCATACACAAGTGCATGCACATTTAATAAGCTTAACAAACTCTCTCTTCACTGTGTGTTTATGAACAACTCAGCTAAGGGGAGGATTTTAGAGGAAACAGGTAGATGCTCAGGTGTTTGTATTTATCAAGTATCTCAAAGTAGCTCTTAAAAGGTGAACATTTAAAAAAGTCCAATTGAAGAGAGCTGCAGAGAAGTGAATGATAGAGAGATGTTTTGAGAACGCTTGAATACAATGAGCTTATTAAAAGATAGTGTTTGACAATAGAAATAGAGTAGTTTTTTAGACAGAGGGGAATTAGAATTACCTACAATAAACATACTGTGTAAATGACTTATATTATGATGAGATTTGGCTATTTATTAATTTTGGCATCATATGTGTGCATATATCATTGTGGTATCTAGTTATCTAAGTTATTTGACTATACACATAAAACCCTCTTAAAAATTATTTTCTGTATTTTGATATTCATCCTTTTATAATAAACTCTACTAGTCAGAAAAAAATACAACACATCACAATATCACTCTCTCTCCTAGACCTAGTCCTTCTCCTTGCTAAGAGTCAATGTAGGATGTATGGTAAATCGCTCTCAATCTTAGGAATGTTTTCAGTAGTTCATTTTCACTGTGATTCCATGGATTTATTCTGAGATGCTTGATAAATATGGTGATATGGACAAAAAAATCTGTACACTCTGCTACACTCTGGTCACATTTTGGGCAGTTAAATTGCAGTGATTTCTGACAGAAGAATATTTTGTCTCTGTGCATTAGACCAATGATAATATAGCTCTCAGGGTGTATTCATTATAGCTGTTTCATAAATAAATTCAAGCATAGATTTTAGGATTCAAGGATTTGATGGTTTATTTGTCACTGTTATTTGTATATGTAGTATAGATGAGGCTGAGGATATGGAGAGGACAGATTCTGATGCAGAGCAGTGATTCTATTTGGCAGTGTGGCCAAATAGAATCACAGGCCACATTTTATGTGGATAATACAACACAATGTGCCAGTGTATAGTCTTTAACGTTAGAGGTGATAGAGTGGAAGTTCATACACATATTCACTGTCTGGGGACAGGTATGTGCTACTAACATTAAAATGGGGTCAGGTGGCTCCAGCCAGCCACAAAATAGTCTTGGACTAACCCCCTCGGAAAACCAGTCTTTTTCTATAATGAGGCCTGATAGTACAGAATATAGCTTGCATTAACCTGTAGTAAAATGAGCCGACAGAAAACATATGTTTCTTTGCTCCAGTAAATATTTCAGAGGCTGAGATGTGTGTAGAGATTATAAGGCAAAACCGTGCTTCTTCATTATGGACTACAGGTACAACAATGCCTTTAACTCTGTGTATTTCTCTATGAAAGAAGAACAGAAGGATGTTAGCTCTTTGTTCACTAAATGACCAAATTAACATTATTTCCACACACTGTCATGTCCCTACAACTGAAAATGACCAAAACATGGAAACACACCTGGTTTTATTCCTATTAGTGGCAGAGACCTCAAATATTGGCACAAAATGAATAACAGATTGTATCTGAAGAAAAAAAAAAGATTGATACCATATTGGTGGAATAAAACGGGTTCATACATAATACTGTATATCAGGATTCATTCAGGACTTTAGCACTTTTTTCCCAAATCTAGGAAATTATAGAAAATCAAAAGGCTGCAGCACAAACTTTGAATGGTTCAGTCAAACTGAGAACATATTTGCCCTCCATCCTACAAAGTGTTTAGGTTAGAAACAATACTTTTCACTATATAAATGCCCAAACATGGCTTCCCAGATGTTTTTGAGAGTGTACAAACTAATATAATAACTAACTATAATACTAACTAATATTCTCTGTGTCCCTTTCTAAATCAGGGAATGTGAGCAGATTCACCAGGTGGACGATGACGACTTCCTGTATCGTGTGGTTACCCCATCAGTCAGTCACGGTGCTGTAGGTTCCCCGACTTCATCCAGTCAGGGAGAAGGAATTCTCCAGGACTTCATCTTGTTGGCCTCCAAGAGGAAGCCGTGTGGCAGTGGGTCAGTAGAATGACTGACAGGAAGGACTCTAACAGGTCAAAGGTCATACACCCCTATCCCGCAGGATTGACTGTCTGTGTTTTTTCTCCTCAGAGATCCATATGTCATCGCTCTGCGGTCAGTGTCTTTGCCCACTCACCCACCCACTGAAGGATATAATAGAGGGGAGGTTCTGTGTGCTGGATTTACTATCCTGGAGACCAAAAACAACATGTCACTAGTGAGGCAAATACCAGTTTTAGCTGATTAAACAGGTGTATTTTTACATATAATCTTAACAAACTTAACTGTTTGGTTCCTTTTCCAGATCAGTTACTATAACCAGGCATCTCCAGAGGTCCTTCCCTACATCTCCACTGACATCGCCGGCCTCTCCTCCTCTTTCTACCACACCTTCTGCTCCTGTAGTCAATACCTGACTAGGAACAGGCAGAATGTCACCTCTGAGGAGCAAACTGGCCAATACCAGGCCACAAACACAGACAGTCCCACCTGTGAGACTGAGGCTGACGCTCTGTCAGTGGCCCTCCACAGCACCCAGCTATAGACAGTCAGTGGTACTTTCCAGGCCAGTTTACATCAAAAAATGTAGAGTGAGGTCTGCTGTTTGTACAGCAAGGTATGATATACTGTCACAAGAGTGAACACAAGACAATATTTGCATGAAAAATTTTAAACTTTTTAAAAGTTTTTTAACAGGCTTAAGAATAGATCACATTAGAACAGAGCAGTTAGAAAATATCACAATAAAGTGAGTAAAGGATGATTTCAAAATGAAGACTTTGATGTGTATCTTCCAGGATCAGCTCATATGTTTTTTCACTCTCATTAATCTAAGGTAAATGCTGGTCTAACTGTATATCTCAGTGTTGGGTTAGAGGGAAATGCTGAGTTTATGTTGAGAAACACTAACCGTGGCATTAAGTGATGAATGAATTTTCTCCATTTGCTGACTGCAGTTATCACAAGGTAACTTCTTTCTTTTGATGAAAAACATTGATGTCTCACTGAATGCTTCATAGGACTTTAATAAAATATTTTTAACAAAATGTGTTTGCTCTGTGTTCATCCATTCAGAATACAAATGTAAATTTCATAACAGCATATAATCACTCAGCTGAGTTACAGCACTTTATCTTGGAGTCTACTTGATGGCAACATTTTATAAAGAACTGATGATAGAATCTGAACATTTTGTAGTTCATTTTAATTTTTAAATGCTCATTTTGGTGATCAGATGTCAAAGGTCAGTGTCACTGTGACCTCACAAAACCATAACCACAACTGTTTTGGCCATAACTCAAGAATTTGCACGCTAACTAACTAGAGGCATAGGGACTTTATAGATGTGATGATGTCACCGCCCTCTCACCTGGTTCCAGTTACGGAAGTGTTTGTAGAGGCAGGGGGCGTGTGATTGGCTGAAAGGTGAGAAGGTTGAAAAGTGACATCAGGGAATTTTTTAATTAAATTTCCTGTCATGAAATAAAAAAAGACAACTATACAACTCTGGAAACAAGAGCAATGAAATAACATTTCAAAAAATGTGTTGTGTCATAATAATTTGAATAATTTCTCTCTAATTGCGTTATGTACATACATTTTTACCTCACATCAGCTGTTATCACGATATTAGTCTTTCAGTATGGCCAAGCTCTGATTGACTCTAATATTGTGAATTTTGCACTGTAAAAACTAACTATGATCCTGCAGTGCTGCTGTCACTCATAGAGATATATGCCTGTTCACACTCAAGAGGAAACTGTG
>BRZM01000304.1:40091-98268 GCA_033238685.1 Lates japonicus | reverse complement strand
TGCTCCTCCTCTAAGCTGGCTCAGAAGTCCTTTCAAGACTGTGAAAGCTTCAGCACTGCTCTTTGTGTCCTCCTCCACTATAAGGTCATATCTGTTCATCATTCCCATCAGAGAGTGAAGCTCCTCCTTTCCCTTTGGCAGTGATGCTGCGTTCAGGTGCAGAGCCACCCTCTGAGACAAGCCTGTCACTGTTGCTGGGATCTGAGGAGGCCAGTTCTTCTCTTTCAGGACGAGGGTGATGTACGGGAACAGCTTCTCTACTGTGGATACATATTCCTGAAAGAGAGAGAGACAAGGTTACAACAGAGAATTAACATTATGTGGAGGAATAGAATCAGTTTTTAATATATGCTGGCCCGATACTGACCTCCTGACCATTTAAAACGCAAACATCAGAACTGACTCAGTAGAAGCACAGAACATTTTCAGCAGGGACCATAGACTGTATATGACTCATCAACATGAAAACCTTTGAATTTCCATTAGAAAAAAAAAGGCAAACCTTTGGTTCACAGCTTTTACACCCTGAAACTAACTGGAATAAATGAATGTTTTTTCATATTTCTGGTCAAAATTACTGTTTATCAGAAACTTAAGTTAAGGGAAGAAAAAAAATCAGCCAGGATATAAATACATACCTTTGTGTTGTCTCTGCTCAGTAAACCCTCCATGCTGACCCAGACAGGCCTGTAGAGCTTCTCTCTGCTGTAGGCTGAATGCAGCAGAGTGAGAGAAGCCTCCAGAAGCTGCACAGTGTGGACTTGAAGGTAAACACCCCAGGGTACATCAGCCCTCTGCCCAAGCAGCTGCAGGACATCCTGCACACACATTGACACACAGAAGGCCTTATTTATTCACTTGCAGTCAGTAACACTTCATTAGTAAACATTATAAACAAGTACATTCTGCACAATAGCAAAGCCATTAACAGTCACCAAAAAACATCAACTGTGAAGAAAAAAGAAAGAAAAGCACTGTATGACCCTAATGAATTGTCTCAACTCCATTTATTAAAAAAAAAAAGAAAAGAAAAAAGAAAAGAAAAGAAAAATGGTTTTCTCTGCTCGTCTCATCCAGTTTTTTACTGTCATACCTGCAGGGTTTGGGGCTCTGAGCTCTTTTCAGAACCTTGCACTAAGGGGACTCCTGGTCGCCTGCTGTCAGAAGCCACCCAGACCACCAACATACCACCAGCACCATCTGGACATCCATAAACAAGACACAAACAGTGAACAGGATTCATTACTGTCATATTAAGGTTTACTCTTTTTTAACACTGTCAGGGCGTCCTGCTGATCTGGTTAGGTTCATATTTTGCAGAAGTTGTGTGATATTGTTACATTTCAAGAGTTGTGATGATACAATGACTCACAGGAGGTCATTAAATCTTATGTCACGGTGTTAGACCTCATGCTGACATGTTTTTCTTCATGTCATTAAGAGTACAGTTTTTTTTTAAATCAAAATTTAAAAGTGGTTTGACTGTCTCTGTATTTTAAAGCCACTCTGTTAGGAATTTGTGTGTAATTATGACTGATGAAGTGATTTTGTATCTCCTGTACCTGAGAGCTGAGCCAGCAGAGAGGTCTGGTCGGTGACTGTAAACCAGCGGACAGCCAGGTTGTTTCCATGTGTGACTGTGGACAGGAAGTTGGTGTCTGGGTTGTGAGTTGGATGGAGGAAGTCCATCAGATCTCCTCCAGGGTAGAATCTCCTCAGACGGCCCTGCTGCCCTGTAAACAACAAATCAATAAAAAACAGCAAACAACAAACAGTAACTTCTTTCTATTTAGTATTGATTAATACAAAAGATATATTATTATTTGTTTTTAAGCATTGTTTTTTTTTTTTTTTTAATTACTAAAAATCTACAGCAATGCTAGGAGCCTCATGAGGCTGTATTGCTAATTATAAATTAGAATTTATATTTGGTCCCTTGGTGAAAAATGAAGCAACAATCTTGTTGTTTGTTGATCCTGACCACTAATGGGCTAAAAAGGTTTAACTTGAAGGCTAATTGATTCATGATTGAAACTCTACAGTTAAAACTCAGCCTCCACTGTAAAGTGGGTGACTGTTTGGTGATGTTGGCCTGCTTCTTTCTTACTTGCAGCTTCTTTAAAGGCAGACAGTGTTGGTTCATATATATCATAGTAGACTCTGGCAGGGTGGCTGTTGTCTCGAACAAACAGTAGATCACTGATGTCTGGATGAATTGAACCCTGCCACAAGGTCAGACTGAAACTAAAAAGAAAATCACAGCATCAAAAACAGTCTCAGTGTCACAGTCGTGGATTGTCACTGAACGTGAAGACATATGATTTTTTAACGTCCTCTGTCTGTTTTCTATGGTTTTGGAGAAATTGAATATGAACTTGCGCACACACAGAGAAGCGTGATTAGAACAGTACATTTGAAAGCTCTCATGAACATACATGTGAAACTCTGACACAGCAAATTGCAAAGAGAAAATTATTCTGTGTGTGAAAATGCAGTGGATTATCACTTCAGTGTCTGCATTGACAGGAATTAGTCATTCCCATTAATGAATAATTGATTTCAGTTATTGCCATATTACAGATGGAAATTGTGTTACCGTGATGACTGGCTGAGGAGCCAGCTCATGTGCTGCCAGCCACTGCGGACCAACAGGGCATGGACTGGGAATGTCACCTGAAGGAAGAGAGTTTTTATAACTGAGTTTTTAGAGATGTCATTGACTACCAGATGTTATCAATCACATATCAGTGATACCAATTACAAATCAGACCATGGTGGTAATGCTGCAACATGTGTTCTTCACCAACTAATGTTACAACAAATTACAGTAAATTAAGTTGATTATAACTCAGAGGCCTAAATGTGACCTCTGCTTGTATAAAACTACTTGGTAGACACTAGATAAGAGGAGAAAGTGGTTTTCCTTCTTCAGTATCTGTCACTGTAGAAACAGCGCCCTCTCTCTGTTTCCCACTGTAAAATCAATCAACAGATTTAATGGTGGATCACATGGAGGAGGCTTCCAGACATTCTTCCAGTCATGCCACTGGTCCTGTTTGTTCATCTTAATTATGTATGCTACTATAATGAACTTATCAAACAGCTGCATAGATCACATTAAAGAATCAGTCACACCAGCATTTAGGTGAAATCTTGGCATTTGAAATAAATCGCTGTGATCAAAGAATCAGCTTGCAGGGGTCAACTAAATCAGATTTCTACTTTAGTCAGTTATTACATGCAAAGTCACACCTCTGGCAGCGCTGAGATCCTGAGAATCCAAAAAGAATCAACCTCTCATTTTCACTGCACTGCTTCAGACAATTTTACATATGACCCCACTCTACAAAACTAAAACAACATGATTGCAGTCAGTTGTGAGAGTGCAGTATACAATACTCTGCCACTGTGGTAGTCACTCTCAGGGCTACTTACAGGGCTAGTTAGCTAGCCCTGGATGATCTTTCTGATGTCATTTTTGTGTGTCTTTTGATGCTCACCCTTTGTGGGACATCTTTGATCATATCATACATGTTTTCTACCATGGTCCTGGTGTAGGTCTCAGTGAAAAGTGGAGGCACATAGGCTACCTGTCAAAAACAATGTAACGTCAGCTGTAAATTACAGTTCAGACAAAAACATCTAAAATCTAAAAACCCAGAGCCCCATGAGGCAGTAATGCTAATTATAAACTAGGAAACAACCCTGCTATTCTTAGATCCTAACCAGTAATGGAGCAGAAAATGCCTGAGGGTTATGTGAAGGGACAGACTGTGTCAAAGAAAAAAGGCAATGGATAAATAAGTCCTCCTAAATAACCTGAGTGACCATATGGGTCCTTTGTCCCTACCATCTAATAAAGCCCATTGGAGCATCTCTACGTGTCTCTACAGCAGCAGCCCTACTGAACCTATGTCATCACTGGTTACAATAATAAAAGCAGTAAAAACTACTGGGTTAGGTTTAGGAAAAGTTCTGGTTTGGGTTAAAATAAATATTTATTCAAGGTTAGAGGACCTTCATTGGCATGGTTACAAATGTAAAGACAGTTGAGGCTGTGGAATGACCATGCATAAAAGAAACAACAAAGACTGCTGGCTTCAAAACGGAAATTAATGAATGGGTCCATCCATTCTAACATGGACTTGGTTGCTATTTATACTGCAGAGCCTGACTTCCTCCTTTTCCCTCGTCATAATTACTGCAGCTGCTGGAGGTCACCTGACAATAAAACATAACTATGTGTTGTAAGATGACCTATCAGCCCTTTTTTTCTACAGAAGGGCAGTCTCAGCTTTTCCCCACAAACTAATGGTGATCACTCGTATATATTTTTAGCCACACCAATGGACGTGACTTTTTTTTAAGCAAAGTATCTCAACAATTCAACAATCAGCCTGTTCCACATCTGACCAAATGACTGACTAGCTTGGCTTAAAAATCCATAGTAGTGCAGTGATTTCTAATGAGACTGTGAACATGTTATACCTTCCATCCAGGAGACAAAGTCACATCTGAGAACTTCTCCTGAATCAACTGCAGAAATCTGGAGAGGGAGGAAAGAAAGAGATGAGTGGTGAGAAATGTACTGTTCATGATGGGCTGTGAGTTAATTAAGCTATGCATTGTTTTGTTTGCTCTGTACATACTGTACACTCTCACATGCTCTCTTTGGATTCCATGAAACCACCGTAGCTTATTAAAGTATCTTCTGATCTCAATCTAATCTAGAAACATCTTTGTTGAGGGTGTGTTTCTTATTTGGCAATGTGGTGATTGTAATACATGTACAATACAAGGTTGTGAATAGACATTGATGGTCAAACTACATGAAGGTCAGTCTGGTGGCACAGTTAATGTATACGACTCAACATCCAGGGTTCAATTCCTGGTCAGGGGATCACTATTGTATGTCATATTCCTCTGACTTCACCTTTGTCTCCTGTTTCTCTGTAGACTGTCAACAATCAAAAACAGGCAAAAATACCAAAAAACAAATAAACAATTAAAAAAAAGGTCAGGCTCCCTTACCTGGTTCCATTAACTGGAGGCACAAAGTCTGGCACATTGGGACCTTGTAGGATGTCTGCATTAATCCAGACAGGCCGGTTTATTCCTCTGCTGCTGTTCTTTCGACTAAGCTGGTCTAATGACAAACCCACTGACTCCAGAGACTTAAAATCCAACTTAATGCCTGCAGAAAGATATTAAGCATCAAAAGCTTTTCATGATTTTCATCCTTAAATTAAACTAATGCAACTCAGAGAGATGATTATTTTGATTTTAAAGAAATTCTTATTTGTGAATGTGAAGACAGACTGAATGACTGGTTCTGTACTGAGTGAGTTCTATCTAAGTCCAGAACCTTTTCTTGAGGCCAATACTGCATCCAACCATTGGTCCAGAGTGTTGTCACTATAGATGTCAGGAGGGTGGGCCATGATAGGGATGGGCTTTTCACTGGGTGTTCCATAACCCTCCAGGGTGACATCAGCCTCCAAGATCATGGCATCACCTAAGGGTTTGCGATTCTTATCAAATCATGTATTTCATGGAGAGTAATGCTACTCATAGTCACAGATGATCATTTTACCTGAGCAAATAAATCACCACATTAACTGGTAAAGGTCCAAGAACAAACATCACAATCAAAGGATGTCATTTTGTCTTTATGGATATGTGTGTGTGTGTGCTTACTTGCCAAAGCCTTGTTCATTTCCTCCTTGCTGTTAGCTCTGTGATACCAGGTAGCCAGCATACCATCAAGTCTGCTAATATCACCAGACTGAAGTAGGAAATCCAGCATGTCTTCACCAGTAGAAACAGCGGGAGGAGGAGCTGATGAACATGATTGGACAAACATATGAAAGTATAAGACTGTTCAAATATTTGAGCTCAAATCATCTATAAAAAATCAGATGTATTACCTCCCCCCAGTTTCCTAAAACCCCCTGGTTCCTAGAGGAAATACACAGGGACATGAGCTCAGTAATGGTAGTTACAGCTCTGATGACTGATGAATTGTTGCTACTGTTATCACCATCTATTCAAACTGATAAATTCAAGAACAAGTGCATATAAAAATGATTCAATCAACCTTTGGACTTTTCAATTTTCCATTTACCTAGTTACTTTTCCATTTATTATTTTACAGCTTGTGTATCCACCCCAACACTGAACAATTCACACTGCAGGTCATGTGATCACATAACAGCTTTTGATCAAATGAAACCTTGATGAATCTTATTAAGAAGTTGGAGAGATTGGAATTTTTGTCCTACTATTTCTTCCTGTGTAGCACTTCCTGAGTTCATTTTAAGTTAAATTCTTAAGATTAATTACAATACACATGCTTTTATTTTGTGCTCTGAATTATAATTATGTATGTAATGTTATGTAATTATACAATCCATTTACATGAATTTGATGGCCTTTTAACTTTGCTGCAGTGCACCGCAAGTGAGAAATCAACTGTTAAATGTATGTTCTGTCAATGCAACACATCCACTAGAATGGTGCCTTCACTACGGCAGCGCCCTCATATGGGAAGCAGGAGATCTCTAAACTGCTTTCATATTCAAATAAAGAAGAAAGTAAAACTCAGAGATACACTAACCTGTTACCTGTGTCTTAAATGAGGTAAAAGGTTCATTTACCCTATAACAGCTTTGGGTTCTGTGTCTTGGTCAAAGTCCCTTTGACAAGCAGAGCTTGGGACCTGTTATGTAGAGCTGCTCTACCACCTGTGCAAAACTGATCATATCAAGTAACAATCTGACAGACACCAGTGTGAAAGATGTGGCTAATTTCAGAGTCAACCCAGATGAGTGAAGCTTTTTGCATTTAGTCAAAACTATATCGTAAATTGTGACTAGTGAATTGTAAAACTTTTTTTTAACCTTATTGGCTATTAATAGCTACATTTAAGTTATGTAATTAATGGCAAAAACATGTTGGAATTTCATTAAATACATACTATATAGAATTAATTGAAAAGCCAGAACTTTAAAAATGAAAGTGAGACTCAACAGTAACACAAGAATAAAAGAAAGCAAAGGACTGTCTGTGCTCTTAGTTTTGCTAAAAGCATACAATTTGATTTGGTCTATTTCTGAACAACCAAAGGACAAAGACTGTGTTTTGCTGGTTCTGTTGCAAGATCAGCAGATCCTTTAAAAAGTCCTCAAACAATTTATAATTATGCTCTCAGAAAGCAGCAACTAAAGACTGAAGCATCAGATGGCAAGATATCCTGACTCCTGAGTCTTTAGTATGGGTCAAGCTCTAAAAATGCTGCATCTTACATTTACCATAAAACAACCATTAGCATTTTCTGATAGACCCTCCACTCTTGGTAAATATCCAGACCTCTACTTTGTGATACAAGTTTTCTGTGGTTCTCTGCAATGCCTGTGGTCAACATGAAGCCCATAAGAGCTGTTGCCAAGTGACGAACACACGTGGTGCATTATCCCATTAAAATGAACAGTGTGTGTCATCACATGAACCCTGACTGCTTTAATCAAACAAAGTTGTGGATAATGGCATTATAAAGTTCTTATGTGATGGTATACTAACACAGCAGCTGTTTAGTATTCTCTCCAGAATGGCCAAATACACTTCTAAAAGTTATGAAACCCTGTATCAGGTTTGTGTGGGATTCACATAATATGACAGAAATCTGGTAAATGATACAGAATGGGCAGGAACAGGTATTATTTGCCAAACTTAGACAGAGACACTGCAAAGGAGAAAAGAATATGGAGGATGTCGGAATCATACAACATAAAATCCTTCACATATATCATATGACTTACCCTGACTCAGGTGAGTTTTAATTCGTATGCTGTGGGATCTCTCAGCTCACCTTGACAAAAGTGTCTGACTCACTGTCAGCAACTGCAAACACAAATCTCTCTGTTCTGTTGTATGCTTGCTGTGTTTAGGGCTTGAGCAAATCCATGTGCAAATGTCAGGTTTAGCCTTGTTGCACTGAAAGCTGATTTGTTTTAAGGATAAAAACTGTAAATAATTTTTGAATCCTGCTTAGTATGGAAGGAATTGCAGGAAGCTTGTGTGATATTAATGTCTTTCATGAATCATGGAAGAAACTGTCTTTTAATGCAACAAATGAACATTAAAAGCTAAATCAGTGAATAAATCTAATCAACAAGGGTGCCACAGTGGTGCAGTGGTTAGCACTGTCTCCTCACAGTGGGTTTGAATCCTGGTTCACCCAGGGCTTTTCTGTGTGGAGTTTACATGTTCTCCCTCTGTCTTTGTGGGAGCTCTCCAGGTTCTCCAGCTTCCTCCCACAGTCCAAAGACATGCAGGTTAACTGGTGACTCTAAATTGCCCATAGGTGCGAATGTGAGTGTGAATGGTTGTCTCTATATGTCAGCCCTGTGATAGACTGATGATCTGTCCAGGGTGTACTTGGCCTCTCATCCATTGTCAGCTGGGATAGGCTCCAGCCCTCCGTGACCCTCAAAAGGATAAACAGTATGGATGGATAGATGGACTAATGGAAATCCAATCAATAACAACTCAGCAGTTCAATATTTTTGAACCTGGGATGCTTTTGGACCCTTTGTTCCTCCAGACTAGCTAGATCATATTAGCGCCGTGCACCAACATGTTTATTGTGTTTTTTAAAGAGACATTAGACTAATCAATCTCAAACAACAGGCTTTTAAATACAACAATCCAATAAATACATTACTCCAAAACAAGCAAAAGACAATCATTCAAAGTTTTACTTGAATAATACTTAAGTCAAGTTCAATAAACTGATAATGTGTTTTGGATGTATAATGTTGTCAACAAAGTACAGCTGTCACCAAATGTAGCTAAGTGGAAAAAGTATATTATTTCCCTCTGAAATGTTGTGGGGTTTAAGCATAAAATGCAGTTACTCAAGTCCAAGTACCTCCAATTTTACTTGTACGTATTTGGTATCTTACATGTAAATATCTTTAAGAATATACCTGGCTTCTTGGTGAGCACCACAGCTGGGACAATGATGATAATCAGCAGGACAACAAGTCCAACAGCCACAGATATCATTATCAGGTGTTGTTTTGTTAGACAACCCAGATAAAGGTCTTGATCTCTCTTTGGTCCTGAACTCAAACCTTGATGATTAGACTGTGGCCTCATCCTGGTGGAACACAGAAAAACACAGAGGAACATCTGTCACCATGCAGTCATATGAACAAATGGCTTCTTGACCATATTTTTTAAGTTTTAAGTTATGAAGCTTTGAATGTACAGCAGTATGTTTGTCACCAACTTGCCTTTCTTCTGTGCCTCTGCCAATCCTTTGCACTCTCTGATTGTCCTCTCCTTCTCCCATCCTCTTCTGTCAGGTGCTTGTGTTGTCTATGAATGCAAAAACGTAGTCTCGGAAAAATAGCTACAGAACACCACGCAGGGGTGGAGAGACAGATGGATAGAGTATTTCTACCCTATCATTTATATGAGCCTTATCTGAAGAGCAGAGATTACAGGGATTCCACTGATATGGTGCACATGCTCTCTTCAGTTTCCACTCTTTACCTTCAGCTTTGACAGATTCAGTCAAAGCTCTGCTCTAACGTCAAGAAAAAGGTACAAAATACAGGTAGTAGTGTGTCTTTTGTTCTCATGGCTTGATGATCCCTTTGGTAAAACAAACATAATAAGTTAAGGTACAATCCCTAACACTTTCACTTATTGCTCACTGAGGAACAGAATGACCATAATGTGATGCAGTTTCCCAGTACCCTAAAGACAAAGGCTCTTGCAGCAAATCTGTGGAGTCATGACATGAAAACAGGTCAATAAAGACAAAACAATATATGTTACACATTCTATTGTTCTTTGACTTATATCTAATCTGATTCCTTCTTGTGAAATGCACTATTGAACGTTTTACCTTTACATGGTGTATAAAAATAATTGAGAAGTAACCTGAAAATCACTCTTTGGTGGATCTGTTTGTATCTCACTGACATATGCAAGATATGATGAGAGGTTCCTTTTTATTCTCAGGACTTGATCTCAAATGTGTTTAAAAGCAAACTCTATGTTGCTTCCTTCAAGAGGTCAAAAATGTTTGTAATAAATAAAATAATTGGTTTCTTTTCATAGAGGCACACACATACACATGTAGACAAGGGGGAGGAGACACTAGGGAAACACTGAGGGACACAGGAAGCACTAGGAGAAACTAGAGTCCCACAGGGGCTGTGACAGATCTCCCACAAATCTGCTGTCATAATCAACTATATGCTGATGATACAGTGATTTATTTTATTCCTCCAAGTATAAAATTTCATACATTTTGTGTACACTACAAACAGATTCTGATGCTGTTCAAAAATGGTTATCCTTTAAGAAATTTTTACTAAATAAGAGGAAATTTTACAGCTTGATACTAGATCTGATCTTTTAAATGTAACCAATTATTGGTGTTGCCTCACAGCAAGAAGGTTCCAGGTTTGAGCCTGTGTGGGTTCTCTCCAGGCACTTCAGCTTCCTCCCACAGTCCAAAGTCATGCAGGTTAACTGGTGACTCTAAATTGCCTGTAGGTGTGAATGTGAGTGTGAATGGTTGTTTGTCTATGTATGTTAGCCCTGTGATGGACTGGTGATCTTCGTCCTCTTAAAGCATTTTCCAGTAGATCTAAACATGGCAAACACCCAAGTATAATTTCATGTCCTGTTTATATCTACACAGCTGAGCAAAGTAACCACCAGGAACAACAATCATAAAAATATTGATCTTTGATCAGGTTATATGAAGGCAATATAAATGTCACTTTGAATAAAGATGTGCCATAAAATTTCTATCTAATTTTGCCACTTGCTACAAGGACTCCTGGTTACTGGTGTTTATAATCTTCTCTCTCTCTCTCTCTCTCTCTCTCTCTCTCTCTCTCTCTCTCCCCCCTCTCTCTCTCTCCTCAGAACGTTGACCAATAGGATGATGAGTATTTCTTTTCTTATCTGACAGGAATGAAGGTGTCGAGGTGGACAGAGTGTTTTGGCATGGAACTAGGCTGTTGATAGGTATGTATAAAGCCCCCATCGACAGGCGACCTCCAGTGGAGGACTGTACATGGGGTCATGGCTCCAAACAGGTATCTGGTGCATCTTAATCCTGGTATAGCGGGCGACTGTCCCTTCTGCTCACACTGCTCACATATTGTTCATTCATTGTTCTACACAGGCCATTCAGCCCACTGCTGTCACGGTTTCAGGGCTTAAGAGGACGGTTATCTACGGTCCATAGTCCATTTTTGCGCATGATTTTATCTTGTTATTGTATTGTTATTGTTATTTTATTAAAAAATTATTAATTAAAAAAAATCTCACTGCGTCTCTCCTTTAAACTGTATATAAACTGATATAAATATGTTGATGCCCCCCCGCATATAAGAATAGTTACAGGCAGTCAGGAAGGGGCACGAGGCGTCACGTTGCTATGGCAGCTACACAGGCAGACACACAACAACGCTGAAGATGTCTACCTCATTGACAAAAGAAGAAGCAAAGCAGAGACGAACTCTAGTGTTGAGACCGTAAGTTGACATCTTGTGCAAGTCATTTTATGCACATGGTTATTACAGCGAACAGCCACGCTAACTCTCATACTAATCTGTCATTTTGCTGCGTCCTAGCTCTTCTCGAGCAGTAAATATCTCAGTGTCAGGAATACATGGCGTCAACCAAAGTACAAGACACACAAACAGCGTCGTCGGTTTCTCTAGCAGGAAAAGTTTCAGCCTGGGCGGTGGCAGCAAAGTTCTGGAGAAGAGCGCCGTTCAAACTCCGAGACAAGCTGCCCGGGTAACTCACACACAGGCGGCACATATGTATCTGTATGTATTCTCTGTTTGAAACTGCAGCAAGTACAGTAAATGGTCACTTTGTGGCTAACTACGTTTCCAATCGACGGTCCCCAGGTGTTTGATGAGGATGACAATGATGTCACTCCTCAGCCGCTGTACCAGGCAGATCCAGGAGCAGTGCAGGCCAAAGCCAGCAGGTTCTTTGTGGATGAGATCTCTGCTGGATCAGCATCAGAGCAGACAACAGCCACAGGGAGCTTCACCATGCCTTTCTCCAGGTACCATGACACATGCTGGCACTCTTTTACAACAGCTGGAATGACAGGGGCATGTGGATCCCTTATGTCAATGTAGGAAAACCACCAGTAAGTTTGTTAAATATTTACCACAGGCATCAACAATAAATCAGTGAAATCATCCTTAGTAGTTGAAAGTAAGTAGACAGAAAAAATCTGTTTTTTTGTACCCTGTGTAAAGTGTAAAATGTCACACATTTCACCTTGTAAAAATATAAACTGTTCTCAGGTCAGTGTTAGGTAGCAGCAGAATATCCAGCCAGTCTACAATAGAGTCGACGAATGAGGAGATCGAGGATACATTTACCAAACGAGACATACCTATCAACTTCCCAGGTTTGGTGCAATACTTGGTTCATGACATTAAGTCAATGTAAACTAAATGCAGCAAAATACAGTTACATTTACAACATTACACATTTATTATGACTGACTATGTTACACCTTTCTGTAGCAGATAGCTGTAATATACTATTGTTGTACTTGGTGAAAGTTTCTTTTACAGTGCCTCGAGATAACTTGTGTTGTGAATTGGTGCTATATAAATAAAATTTGACTTGACTTGACATGTCCTTACCAGATGTGCAGGGGAAAAGAGACACTGTGAAAGAACAGGTGACAGAAGAAATGCTGAAAGAACTTATACATGTGTACATCTGTGAAACAGACAGCATGTCACTGTTGGATATACCCAGCACCTTTGTGTCAGTGGATGCTGATGATGCAGAAACTATCACGTAAGTGAAGTTCTCTTCTTCCTGAATTCCTTAATTGTTTGACAAGATCCAAAATATGTATGAATCTAACTTATTAGTGCTACTCCAAGTTTTATCTACTGATTAGAGATTGAATAATGTATATTTTTTGATTTTAACAAGCTAGTGTCATCTTCGCCTTGTTTTTACAGAGTGAGAAACAACCAGTATGCTGAAGTTTGCAGGAACAGAATGGGCAATGATAAGTACATTGATCGATCAATGCAGACACTGAATGGAGCAGCTAAAAACAAACATGTCCAGACTGACAGCATGGCCATGGTGGACACAGGTTAGGCTCATTGTTTTCCCTGAGACCTGACATTCTTAAAGTAGCATTAATGAATTTTTCATATGGGCACTTGGTGGTGGATCACGCTGAAAACTCAACACTGATGTATTATCACATTATAAAGCTGTCATGCGAACAAGTAAAGAAACTGTTGCTATTTTAACATCCAGCAGATAAGGAACAACATTATTCAAGCAGTCATCATTCATCATAACTCCAATATTCACTCTCCTTTTTACCTCTGTTTTTGTTCTACACCAGCTCCTGAGAAAATATCCAGCTCTTTATGCTGCACTGTGTGGCCAGAGGCATTATGTCTGTCCCATTCCCATGAGCACGGTATCTCAGTAACATCTTGAGGCAGTTTCTTCAAATTTGACATAAACATTCACTTGGAGTCAAGTATGAACTGATTCGATTTTTTTGAGGTCAGGGGTCAAAGGTCAAGTAACCTCACAAAACACGTGTTTGGTCATAACATTATAAGAGTTAAAATGGTAATTATGACAAAATTTCACACACTGGGATTCTGGCTTTGCACTAGGACTGTAACTAGCAATTATTTTCAGTATTGATCAATCTACAGATTATTTCTTGATTAATCAAGTATGCATTTGATCAATAAAATTTCAGCAAATTTAAAAAAAAAAAGGCTGCCACATTTTCTCACAATCCAAGGTAATGTCTTTAAAAGTCTTGCTTTGTCCGACCAAGAGTCCAAAACCCAAAGATATTCAGTTTATTATCACAGAAGACTAAGAGAATCTGAAAATATTCAGATACAGTAGCTGAAATCAGTAAATTTAACTTAAACTTAATCTTAAGTGATTAATCAAATTGTTGCAGATTAATTTTCTCTCAATTGACTCATCCGTTCATCGTCTAATTTTTGCAACCTTCAACTGTGGAATTAATCCTTCAGTGTACAGCTTTACAAAGTGGACAAAATGTTTCCAATTTCAACAGCCACCACTGTTACCACCTGGGACATGTATGACACTTTGCGTGGCCCTGAGCAGGATAACACAGTGCACAACCCTGAACCAGAGAAAGCTGACTATCCAGAGGCTGTGATGGACACCAACAGAGGTGCAGAGAGGAGCGTGTCAGTGGGCAGCACAGCCAGTACAGGTAACAATCAAGGACACTGGAGAGGATGCGCTGCTTCAGCTTGGGTTTTATTAAGTCTGAGTCTGGTCCATATAACTAAAAATGCTGAGAAATTACTTTCCATGTATAAATAAATGAAGATGACCTCCAAGATCCAGTGCAGAGACTGACTTTGATATTATTCTGACTCTATATATATCATTACAAAGTGTCAATATTCTTTCTGTCATAATTCAGATTATGATTATGATACAGATATGTAGTTTCTTGTATTTCTCCTCAGCCAGTGCAGCTAGCTCACTGAAAGAAGAAGTATTTGGAAGCAGTGTAAATGCTGAGTCAGACCTGCAGCTGATCATGCTATCAGAGAACTTCCAACAATGCTTACTTGTAATGGAGAGGAACATCCTGAGAAACACCTTCCAACCTAAACTGGCTGCTTACAGACAGCTGCCTGTACTAGAAGGTAACACACACTCACACTTGCATTTGGCCCATTTTTTTCTTCTTTAGAAGCACTGATGCACAAGCGATGATGCAGGTGAATAACCATCGTTAATGGTGAGTTCTCCCTGTGTTTTGATCAATGATTGTGTCAGACCTGGGCAGTCCAGTGAAGCCTGGGACCATGGAGCAGAGACAGGAGGATACAGAGAAATCTAGATCTCAAGCTCTGGAGCGTCTGTGGGCTTTCAGCTGTGAGCTCAGCAGAGGATGCAGTGTCAGCAGCATGGCTTGGAACAAGAGGAACCCGGTAACACACCTGCTGCTGTCTGCAGAAAATAGCTGCTGCTGCTGTACCTGAATGGCTGTCATTTTGCGTATTTGACTGTGTTTTGGCATGTTTCTTTCACATCTGCCAGTAGTGTAGAATGTCTACTCAATGGTATTCACTACTTATTAGCACGTCAGGCCATTTTTAGTCACACTAGTATCATGCCTGTAGGGATGAAGATGTCTGTTGCTCAGTCTGTTGGTTCACCACTTTTGTCCAGACTAAATATCTAGACAACTACTGAATTTTGTATAAACATTCATGGTACCCAGAGGATGAATTGCAGTAATTAAAATTGGCATTTATTTTGGCTTATGACTAAATACCTGTAAAATTAACCACATTCCCATCAGTGTCAGCTGTACTTTGTGTTTAGTGCGAATTATCAAATGTTAGCATGCTAAACATCAGTGTATTTGTATTTGTATTGAGCATACTAATTACAATTACAGTGGGCAAACATTTTCTCTTTTATAGTTCTGCTACTACACATCTTCTTTGTTTGAAAAGTTATAAACTTAACATGAATTCTGCCAAATAAATCATATGTGTGTCTCATATCTCCATATCCTCTGCTTTCTCTGTCAGGACCTCTTGGCTGTGGGTTATGGTGAATTTGATTCCAGCACACAGAGAGCAGGCCTGGTGTGCTGCTGGTCCCTCAAAAACCCCACAGTATGACTTTATTTTAACCTTTATTTACTCTTCCAGACATCACACCTCTCAGCAAAATGCTGCCTACCGTTACCTCATCCTCAGTAGCATACACAAGGATGAGTGACAGTTTAGTTAATGTGCGAGTTTGAGCTGCTGTCACGTATCTCCTCTCATCTCTCCTCTGCAGTGGCCTGAGCGTGTCTTCCACTGTGACAGCGCTGTGACTTCTCTGGACTTCTCCGCCAACAACCCTAGTCAGCTGGCTGTGGGGATGCATGACGGCAGCATCGCTATCTATAATGTGCACAGTCAGGACAAGTCACATGTCATCAGCAGCAGGTGAGGATGATGTGTGTGCCCTTAAATGATACACAGAAGACAAAGCACTCAATGATGCTACATACAAAATTGCTCTTTATTTATTTGTGTGTATCTCTGTGCAGTGAGTGTCCCAACAAGCACTTAGGTCCAGTGTGGCAGCTCAGGTGGACTCAACAAGAGCTGAGTATAACAGGAGATGAGAAAGTAGAAGCTCTCTTCTCTGTGTCTGCTGATGGCAGGATCAGCAAGTGGTTTGTCTTCAACAATGGCCTCGACTGCATAGGTATTTGTAGTGAGCAGCCGGCAAAGGTTTTACCATTGTCAATTCAGTTTAGTGTGCATAGTGGTAAAGACATTAAGAGTAAACATAAAATCAAAGTTAATCAAAATTCCAATGTGACATTCACAAAGCCTGTTGAAGGAGAAACTGTTAGATTAGCCAGTGAAGACAGTATTAGACACAGGTCAATTAGGAACCTCTGCTGTAGAACCCTGCTTAGATAAGTTTAAAGGACAAGGAAACAACAATTTTGTCAATATGCCTCATTGGATTTTTTTTTTAAACTTAATTTGAAAGATTATGATTAAACATTTTTGTTTTGTTGGAACTGCAAAGGTAGTTAGCATCATCAGAACCATACATTTAATATTTAAAATGCTATGAGAATATGCTCATAACCAGTTTCCTTCTTTGTTTGTAAAACATAGTTCAAATGATAAAAAATGAGGCATACTGTCATTACATTACTTTTCAAAGCAGTTGTGCATCTTTTGTTGTAGACCTGATGAAACTCAAGAGGATTCATAATGCAAAGAAGAAGGCTGGAGGGAACAACACAGAAAAGAAGTCAGAAAGTGTTCTGTCAGCTTTAACTCCTGGTCTGTGTTTTGACTTCCATCCAACAGTAAGTTTGTAACAGATATCTGGCAGATTATCAGATGGTTTCAGCTGATCTTACAGTAGCTCTCATGCTATTAAGCCTGTCTCTGTGGAAATCTATATTACTGAAATCTCATGGGCTAATGCAGGACTGTGGCTGTGAAGCTACAAACTGTATAATGAGTACTGACATGGGCAGTTCACACAGTTTTTTAGACTTGTGTTTCTCTGTCTTCAACTTCATACATACACACCCATCATACTCTTACTGTTCCTGCAGGATTCCAGTCTCTACTTGGTTGGTACGTGGGAAGGTTTCATCCACAAATGCTCCTGCTCCAACAGTCAACAGTTTCTGGAGACTTTCAGGAAACACTTTGTAAGTCCATGAAGATGAAAGGTTCTGCCACCTTCTGATGAGGCTGGTGGAGCCTTGAGGTCTTTGCCTATTATCAGAAGCTTATATTTCATTTCTTCAAACTTGAACTTATAAAATCCATCAGTGCTCTAACCCACAATACACCATGTTCTGTACCTTCAGCTGTTTCCTATAAAAATGCAATGCAATTCTTTGACATGAA
Organism: Lates japonicus; assembly: GCA_033238685.1. NCBI lineage: Eukaryota > Metazoa > Chordata > Actinopteri > Centropomidae > Lates > Lates japonicus. Next base: position 80,767 of record BRZM01000304.1, on the reverse strand, counting down.
TGCTCCTCAGGTACCCTGTAGATGCACCTTTATGAACTGGTCCCTTTATTTACTGTATCACATGTTTTATTGGCATGTTCACATTGACTAACATACAGGCCACGAGCACACAGGTGACATGACAGACATTTCTGCTGAGTTAGGCTCTTTATTCAAACGTCATGATTTAGGACATTCTTACCTTGGCTGGAAACATCTTAGCAGTTGTAGCTGCATGTTGGCCCGCACCCAACATGTTGGTAAATACCTGTAAATCTGCTCATGTTTGGCAAATGAAAAATGATTTTCTCTGTAATCGTTTTTTCTTGCAATAAATGTCAATTTGACAATTTGATGAAATAGTCATTGCAGTAGATCTGTGTTGTGTCACAGGGTGGAGTAATCACAGAGATTCGTAGTAATGTTGACATCTTGCTCCCTCTCAGTGTCCCGTGAACTACATTGCATGGTGTCCACTCAGTCCTGATGTGTTCCTGAGCTGCTCCTCTGATTGGACCATCCAGCTGTGGAAGCAGGACCGCCTTAACCCTGTGTTAGGCTTCACCTCCACTCAGATGGCAGTGTACGACATCAAGTGGTCTCCAAAGTGGGCCACTGTATTTGGAGCCATTAATGAGGGACAGCTGGAGATCTGGGACCTGAACTCAAGCATGTGAGTCAGACTGAGGACAGAACCTGTCTGTTTTGTTCTGTCTCACTCGGTTTCACCGTCACTGACGTTTCCTGTGTCTCTCCTCCAGCCTGGACCCAGTCGCTGTGCAGCCTGCTTCCCCTGGTGTGAAGATGAAGTCCTTGCTGTTTGCCACACAAACAGACTGTGTCCTAGTGGGAGACAGTGATGGACAGGTGACAGTCTACCAGCTCAAGAACTTCAGTGTAGGAGAGAGCAGCCAGGTAAAACTGTGGAACAGGCAGCCATGTAGATGGTTTAGGTAAATGCTTAGGGGTGCCAGGTAACTGTAGGGACACACTGTGACTAGAGGTTGGCAGAACTGCTCACAAAACTCTCCCCACAATCATAACAATAACATCAAAACGAACCCAAACAATAATAATATCTATTCTGTCAGGGAAATATATATGTGACATGGTTATTGTGCAATCAAAGATCTTTTGTCAAACTTCCTGTACAGTACTAGCACCCCATGTAATCCTTGGCTTTTACTTAACACCACACTGCTGTCTGTGTACATGTGCACTAGCTAGCTGTGAGGCATTTGATGCAGTTTGTGAGCTGATTTTCTCAGTTAGTCAGAGACACAGATACCTGATGGTTGGCTCACATGACAGCTCAAAGCATCTCTGCATCTTTTCTTTCAGGTGAATATTCTGGAAGAACTCATCCGCTCTGCAGCTTCCAGATAGTTTGAAGGAACCATTTGACTTTCTGTTGCTAAAAGATGTCCAAAGAAAAAAAAGTTACGCATTCAGGTATAAGTAACAAGTGCATGTTGGCACAGTCATTATGGAAAATTGAACCATCAGCCTAATCATTTCAATACAACTCAGCTTGTCAGGGGAGTAAAACCACAGGCTTTAAGGCTGTTCTTTAATCACAAAGGTCTGTATCTGCTCTTCCTTTAAGTACCACTGTATTTCAGACACTTGGTCCTAAAAGTTCCCCAAACAACGCATGATGTGGACAAAATGAAGCACACTGAATACTGTTTTTTAATCATCATGAAGAAACTGTATCATGAAATGATTTGGTGACATGATTAAACAGGATGGACAAAATTCAAGGTGATGTCGTGGTAATATTTTAAAAAATAACTGTATTTCATATTCTATTATGTATTTTATTTCTTTTTTATATCTCCCTGCATCAAAGTTTAAATGTTGCTTTATTATGATAAGGATGATAATCACTAAGTTGGCAGTTTTATTAGGTACAACGAGCTAAAACAAATGCAGTAATATAAATTCAACAGTCCTGCGCTAAAGATTCCTTCATCGTGGTTATGATGTTGAGTTAGTGTTGAGACTGTTTCAGAGACGTGTTGATTCAGCTGTGTCAAGTCAAGTCAGGTCAATTTTATTTATATAGCGCCAATTCACAACAGAAGTTATCTCGAGGCACTGTACATATAGAGCAGGTCTAGACCGTACTCTTTATCTTATAAGATTTACAGAGAAAATCCAATAGATCCCACCATGAGCAGCACTAGGCGACTGTGGCAAGGAAAAACTTCCTTTTAAGAGGCGGAACCAGACTCAGGGTGGGCGGCCATCTGCCTTGACCGGTTGGGTTTAGACAGAGAGAGGGGGGTGGGGGGATGGGGTAAGAGAAAGACAACATTGCAGATACACAGACTAAGTCTAAATGTAAATAGTAATAATAATAATAATAATAATTATTATTATTATTACAGCTAAAGGAATAATAATGACAACAGTGAAACATTAATAGCACTAACACTATCAATAACACTAATAAATGTTTAATTATTGTCGTATCATGGGTTGAGCTGGATCATGGGAGCAGCAGGAGACTCTACAGCTCCGGAGGCAGAACCCTGCAGTAAGAGACAGTAGAAGAGAGAGAGAGAGAGAAGCACAGCCTGGGCACTAATGTGCTTCAGGGAAGAAAAAAAAAATAGAGTGATGCAGCGATTTTAACACGGTTTACAGTAATCTTGTTGGCAGGACATCATGGACATCATTTACTAACTACTAAGCTTAACTGATGCATTGAGACTGACCCAACCCACCGAAGGAAAGTGGTAACCTGAAATAGGAACCAGAATAATATGCTAGTCGAAAGTTAAGGCATAAAGATGAGTTTTTAGTTTGGATTTAAAGGCCTCAACTGAGTCAGCCTGTCTAATATCAATAGGGAGGTTGTTCCAGAGGAAGGGGGCCCGATAGGAGAAGGCCCTGCAGCCTGCTGACTTCTTTTTAACTCTGGGGACAGCATAGTGGTCATTTTGGAGAATGGAGTGTGTGTTGCTGTTGACTTGTGCTGCATGATACAGAGAGGTGTTCCTGTTTGCCTACCTTCACTGCTGTAAATGGATGGACACAATAATAGAAACACTTGTCAGTGTAACACAGTAAGTTCAACAACAGCACAAACTGCAGCCTTATGATCACACAGTGGAAAATACCAAAATACATTTACTCATGTAATGTACTCAAGTCAAATTTAGCAGTACTTGTGCTTGAGTAATTGCCTTTTTTGCTACTTTGTTCTTAAAGACTACATTACTACAACATCTCAGACTTTTTACTTCACTACACTTATTTTACAGTTATAATTACCATGTACAAATTAAGGTTTACTGTAAAGAAGACACATGATAAGCACACTAAGCATTAAACTGGTGGCTCCCAATCATTTTAGCTTTTTTTTTTTTTAACAAAAACCCCCTGTTAAGTTGGAGCCCCCGGTCCTGTATCAGATGTATCTGTGTTGTCAGTTACAGCAAAGAGAGCACTCTCCTGAATACAGATTTATATCACAGGACTTTTTGTTGTCTGTTGTTTTTTCCTCTTTTCTACTCCGTCAATCATCACACAACGTCTCCGATTTATCTTGTGACTCTTTAGAGGGAATTCAACTACCTAGGCCAGCCACAACAGTAAAATGGTGTGTTTTAGCAATCTAATATATATAATGATATATCAATTACAGGGGCCATTTTTTATCCAGAACATCTATCCATCATTTATATCGCTTATCTGTAAGTGTGTTGCAGGGGGTCTGTGTAGGACTTTGACTTGTGCTGTACTTTTGCTTGAGGACTTTATGTTATTTACATAAATAATCAGAGTACCTCTGTCATGTCAGCCACCTCTGCCTGTAGTTGCTGCCTCTCATTAACATCCTCTGTCGTTGCAGACTTTGTCAGTCTTACTTGTCCTGCAGTTACCTCAGTGTTCCTGCCACCTGCCTTACCTGGCCTCTCCGCCCATGTGCACATGTGTTGCTCATTGCCTGATTAAACTCTTAGCATGTAACTGGTGTTTTTGAATGACTGAACTCCCTAGGTGTAATCTTCTAGCTCCCTTGGGATATGAAATAAAACAAAGGTCCACATTCATCTATTTCACTAGTACGCCTACATAATAGAGGATAACGTAAGTCATTGTTTCATCAACAATCTTTATTCTTCATTTAAAAAATAATCTTTGCTGCAACACAAAAGACAACCCTTTTATCAAACTTTATACCACAAATGATTATATGTTTCTTTAGAGTCAGCCAGTGATTAGACAGTACAGCACATTCCCAAAACAACATGCACCAGCAATGATGGTCACACATAATTCATAACCACATTAATATACAGTATATATCATAATAATAACAGCACAATTTCAAAACAACTGACATTTGCATTGCAAGCATTTGGACTGCAAGAAACAAAAAGTACATTTACTCAGAAAAGTAAGATGTTTCAGATGACTACATACACAAACAGAAGAGGTTTCCTTTATGAATGACAGGCATATGAATGACATTTTTGGTTGCCACAATTTATTGTTGCCAACCAAAAATATCTAACGTTTTTTATGTTATGTTGTTATTATCAAAGTTTCTCTGTGTTGTATTGTTTGATTATATATATATATATATAAATGTACAGACTCAACATTTAGCTTATTAATAAGTTATAGATTTTATTTATTTGTTCAAAAACATTTAGTGTATTAAGGTTCTAATAATAAGTGCAGTTGCAGTCATATGGCTTTGCTCCACGTGTCTACTCACATTATTTGTCCATTGTTTTAACATTACAATGTTACATTAAAAGGAGGATACAGATGAAAGTGATGTACAGTACACAGCCACTCCCTCACTAACTGCTCCTGATGAGGTAAACCACCACTTCTATCCAAAAATTCCTTCACCTGTGTGGAGTTATGCTTTAAACCCTTTATTTACATCACATCACTGGAAATAGCATCAAACCAGAGAAAATCATGTGAAGAAATAAAGGGATAATCAGGCTGAAGGTTGTAAACACCTGCTTGTTTTTTAAATGACTGTTTTTTTAAGCTTGGTCCATTTGTCACCTGAACCAATACATGAAAGCACCAGACTGACATCAAATTCATCACTGTGTCTCTGTCAGACCCATTCTAATACTCAAGTGTACATTCTGATAATTAGTCAGAGATATAGCTGCATTATTCAATGTAGATAATTATATTTCATATTAATACATTTTTGCAGGTTCAGTATGAGTAAATACATTCCTTTCTTGCAGGTAAGCAAAATATTATTAGTATTTTAAAAATGCTTCTGCCATTTACTGATGTAAGTTGCTGTTGTAGTTTCTTCCACAAGTGGATTTTTTTCAGGATATACCCATCTACCTCACTAATGTCATTTTCTTATAGATCTTGATCATTCTCAGAATTGAGGATTAAGGTAAACATTGGACTACCCAGCTCTGGGTTAAACAGTGGCTGATTGCATAAACAGATACTTCACATCCATTCTTTTTTTGGTTTCATTTTGGGTCTGTTTTGGGAGTGTATTATGCTATATCTTTTTTTAAAAAGTGTTGTATTAAGGTATATTTCACTGTGTTATGTGACTAACATGGTAATGCTTCACAATGAAAGCACTTGATGCAAAACATTTTAGATTTCCAGAATATTCCAGAAACTACACCTCCAGTGTGCCTTAAAACTTGATGTGAGGTTTTATCATTAATATAAGGAAGTGAAATACAAATAGTTCAGTACTGATGCTGCCCTTTGAAGGAGCTCTGAAAAATCTGCATGAGAACAGAACAGAGTACATGCTATAACGTACAATATGTATGCTTGAATGTATATAATTGGATGTTACTAATCAGCTGGTAGCTAAACAGCTAATGAATAAACCAGTGATTATGAAGCATGAATGAAGCAACTGATGTGAGAAACTCTAAGTCTCACCTAAAGTTTCCTGTCAGTTTAGAGGTTATCCAGTTTTCATGTTCTCATTTTAAAGTCATGTTCATTCCCTATAATTACATAACATACCATCTGCTTATTATGGACTTGAGACAAGGATATGAATTTTGCCAGTTCTTTTATCACATATTGGTTAAGGTGACCAATGATCTACTGATTAATTATGAATATAGCCCTTTTTTCACTATAAGTGGACTCTGCAAAGCTGTTGTTTCTGTGAATCTCTGCAGTAAGTAGTAAGTAAGTAAGTGCAGTTACTCTGTCAGACAAATAATTTGTCAAGGCTGACAAAATGTTTAAGGCCTAGAAGACCACAGGATGTTAGTGGAGACCTGGACTCAGCCTGTGAGCAGAATGAAGTCAGTGAATGACAGCAGGTCTGGTGCTGAACAGACTGAGGCTGAAGGGACTGATGAGAGAGACACAGACAGAGTCAACGTTAGAGAGAGAGAGAGGAATACTTCTTGTATTTTATTGATTCATACTGAGGCTCTTTCTGTATATTTAATCTTGTGGATGACTTGAGAAAAAATAGGACATTCATGTCTGTGCACTGGTGTTATCATAGAGTCACATTGTCAGTCACCTGTTCAGATTGTACAGTTTCGATCCAGCTGACTGAACTATGTTTTAAAAATGCATTTTAAGACACAGGGACTCACCTCTTGATCTGTGTGATGGAGGAGGAGGAGCTTTGTACCAGCTTCTTAGAAGAGGAGGAAGAGGAGGAGAAGGAGAGGGGGACTTTAGTGGACTTAGGAGGTGGGAGGATGGAGCAGTGAGACGTCTTGGACAGGTTTAACCTGAATGAGAAACAGAGAGGAATCAACTGATTATAACGTATGTATGTTTGATATTGTCTAAAACATTAAATACAATACAATCTTTTGACAGCAAAATGTAACATTTTGATTGGAGACTTTGAGCAAACAGGAATGAGGATGAGTAAATATCATCACATAATATGACACACACAGTATATGCTTCATTAAAGTAACATACATACAAAACATGAATAACCTGTATACTGTCTTAGTCCTGATGCAACATAAACCAGCTCTTACTGCATCCTGTGACACTACTTGTGCTGTGTGCAGCATGAAATCAGATCACACTGGCTCAGGACAAGATGGAGAGAGATCTGATCTGATCGTTGACTGAGTTCTTCATTAAAATCAAAGTGAGTTTGTTTGGCTGTGATGTTGGCCTTCTGTTGTATTTTTGACAGAGAGGCTGCCTAATGAATGTTTTCTGCCCATACAAGTCTCAGACAAGTCTGAGACAAGTCTGAGACAAGTCTGAGACTTGAAACCACACTTCAGCATGGACTAAAATCTAAAGGCTTGCAACTTTATATCAATGGATTATGAATGAGTGAATGAATTAGATCCACCTCCACTGACCTACAATCTCTCCCTGGGCAACTGTCTTAACCTCAGAGGAATTGTTTAACATTTAAAAAAATCTGTCACTTTTCCCCCCCAATAACAAGATAAGAAGATCAATACCACTCACATGTAAATAGGAAGCTACATTGTTAGCTTAGATTAGCACAAAGACTGGAAACAGGGGGGCACTGCTGGCATGGCTCTGTTCAGAAGGTAAAGAAAGCAAATAAGTGAAATGCCTGATATATGCCTAGCCCAAACCAGAACAGTTACCTTAACCACAACCCAACACATAACCCTGAAATGTAATGGTTTACCATGAAGGAATAAACTTTCATTCACTAAATCTGTCCATACTATGACAACATGAGCCATGATGTGATCAATACAACAACACTCTCTCTCTCTCTCTCTCTCACACACACACACACACACACACACCCCTACACAGCAGTGTACCTTGAGGAGGAGCATGAGACTGATCTCGGTGGTCGCTTTCCCTTCAGTGCTCTCAGTTTGTCTCCCTGAGTCAGACTGCTGTCCTTGCAGTTATTCTATACACAGACAAACAGACGGGGGTGAGGAGAGAGAGAATTGCTAGTTTGTGATCAAATGGTAAATAAAAAATCAAATGAAATCAAATTTAAAAGGGAGCAACAAGATAAGCCAGAAAGTTCTCCCCAACCTCATCTAAGCTGTAAGGATTTGTAGAGAGGGTGTTGATTGATGATCGCCCATGTTGAGAGTAGGCGGTATGGTTTCGTTTCTCCCTCGGACAGGGCTGCAGTTGCTGTTGCTGATGCTGCTGTAGCTGCCGCCGACTCAGCCTTGTTGAACCAGTTTCTGCTTGGTTTGCTAGACGCCACCCTGACCCATAAACTGTGCTGTTTCCTACACACATGGAGTACACACACTGCATAGTCAGCCTGCCTGGGTCAGGTAAGGTTGCTGGAAGAAAATCTCTTCTGTGCAATAACCGATGACAGAAATAAATGTAGAGCTATCTCCCTCTGCATCAAAAAACATTTTACCAACAGTTTTGGCCAAATTCAAGACAAAATCATCTGGTTAAAGGAAAATGCTTGGGAAACAAGGTAAATATCTCTAAGGACTGGCCTCACTTGTTATTAGTTAAACAATACTCAGACTTAAACCATGGTTATAGACATGAAGTGTCCATATGAAGTCATTACACAGCAGAAATAAAGAAGAGAAGTATAACAAATGACCCCACCCACCTACCTTAAAATGTGTGTTTTGGTTTGTTGTCATTTCACTTGATGTTTGATCTAACTGTGCAGTAGAAATGACGTCTGTAGCGTTTGACTTGTAATACATGTAAATTACTCAGACTCAGCTTGTCAACACATCATTGTTCTATATAATTTTGTTGCTGTCATCAACCAATGAAAGAACTAAACAACAATGTCTCAACATTTCATGATTTCTCTTACCTGCCTGTGTCACACAGACTCAAGCTCATTATTTATGATGACATACATCCTTGAAACACCAATTTCAGTAGTTTTTTAATCAAATGTAAACAGGAGAAACAGTGCACTTTGGGGATTTCTGCAGACACACACATCTGGAGCTGAACTAGACTGAGACTCACTCCTCTAAGAAGTTCTATAAATCAATGATGATCCAGGTCATAGATTCTGATCCGCCACTGGCCTCAGCTGCAGTGAACCTGAAGTGCCTAATAGGCAGCCGAAGGAGAGTGCCTGTACTGCCCAGGCCAGCTATGTTTGAAGGGGTAAGCGACAGAGAGAAGGTCAGAGAGAAATGTTATAGACAAAGGAAGAAAAGCTTTAACACCTGCAGCACACTGTTTCTATAGGATTTTCCATCATTTTCACCAGGACAAAAAAAAGAAAAGTCAAAACAAAATGCACAAAACCCCCACTACCCTACTCATAGTGCAATCACCACAGCCCCTCTGTACTTTCACACACATGGAGTGCTGCCCGACGATGATCAGAGGGCGTGGTCCCAACTAGTGAAGAAAGATCATGGTGCTCAACTGCGCTCTCAAACCGCCACCATCATACAACTTCCTGTTTAAGTGACCACAGCTGTGATGTCATTTTATGAAAGTATGCAAAGTACGCCCAGGAGCGGAGAGATAAACCTGAAAACGATCAAGAAAAATTGCAGATTTACTGGCACTGGAATCACAGTAGTGCTTAATTAAACAAGCTGGGACATTTTCATTCAGTACTTTTATATCACTTATGTAATGATTGAGAGGTGGTAAAAATGTGCTGCCTTCTTTCTGTGGACCTTAGAAAAGCCAGTGTTGACATTGGATGAACCAGAAGTTTATAGGACAGGTTTTTGAGGGGATCAGACTCACCATTCTCTATCTTACTGCGAGGGTGAGGGCTGCTGAACGCCAAAACTTTCCCTGGAGTGATCCAGTTCATATCCCCGTTTTCTACACGCTAAAGACACAGAGACAGAAACGGCAGGTGGAGATGTGGTGTGAGACAGAGGTACTCCAACTCTGTGTGACATTTTAAATTAGAATATAACTGTAAAATTGTCATGATACTTTGACATTATTAGCAATAATAAATAAAACCACGCTGAAGACATTTTGGACTATGTATCAAACATATTTTTTAAATTAAGACCAGTCCAACCATGACCTGTAGATTCCCCTTCAAATCTAACCTGGTGGCTCTCAATATAAAAACAAGTAAAGGGTTGTAGGGACAATCTGTACACACCTGTGTCCAAAATCACCCCCTGTATACTAATTGGTGCACTAAGTGTCAGAATTCTGAATATGCAAATATCTCCACTATACAGTTCCCTAAAAAAGACTGTGTTTGCCTTTTTTGTTTGATAGGATAAAGGTCCAGCCAGATCAAGAGTCAAACCAGGGATTCACTGCTTTGAGCACCAAGGCTCATGTGGCACATGCCCTAACCATTCAGCTATCAGGTCGCCACCAGTATTTGTATTCGAGTAACTGATTTGATTTATTTGAATTTGTTCTACAGCTGAAAAACACAAAACATGAATGATTATTTCCAACAAAATGCTGGAACCATAATGACAAGATAAGCCTAACATTTTCATGAAGCCAAGTGAAAGAAATAATCTAAAAGTCCTTGCTTCATCCAGAAAACTGTTGTATAATGTCCAGAGCTTTGTCAAGTCTAAGAAAATGACCCTGATGATGTCATAGTGATGTTATCAGGGTTAACTCAGCTTAGACTTGGAGACTATACATTTCTGACAGATGGTCTGAAAGATGCCAGACGGGGGCATCAAATGATGCCAGTGGTTATATAACAGTTAACACAGGATCCAGTGGTTTTGGAGCTTCATCCATATTAGGAAGTAAAAATCATGGTATTGTATTGTATACACAAATACTTTTCTTCTGATATCTGTTGATTACATCAGAGAACAGGTGATGTCTCACTGTCTCTCAACATTCAGTGCTCCTTGTCTTTCATATAATTCTGTTGTACTTTATTGTTACTGGGATGGTTTTCATTTGCTCTGTCAGTTTATGCTATAGTCATCCTCACCTCATAATGTTCATATTCCTCAATATCAAAGTTTTCAAAGTCCAGGAAACCATGTTGTAATGCCTGGAGGAGAGAGAGAGAGAGAGAGATTAAAAAAAAAAAAAAAAAGTCTGATACTGTGATGTAATTTCTCTCCTCTTTTTTTAATTTTTACCTCTGAAAACTTTCATAAGAGTAAAGGATTAAGAATAAGAACGTAATAGTAAACAATAAAGTGAAGGTGACCTCTGACCTCCAATGGGAACACATCAGTTTTTTTCAGGACAACTTTTTCTTATAACAAAACACTATTAAAATATCTTACTTCAGTTTCATATGATGTAACAAAAGTGGGTTAGGATTTTACCTTGCGTATTGCTTGTAAACAGTCAAGCACAGTGAGGCTGAAGGAACATTCTCCCACTGCTGCATCCCTGTGGGACACACACACACAGATATGCATACATATGTTAATTGTTAATTGTGATGATTACACTCCAGCTTTTGGCATCAGATGTTTCAGAGAAGGATCAAGAAAATTTTGAACATGTCGAGTGTCTGTTTTACACAATGTAGCCAAGATGTAAGCACTACTAATAACCAATATCATTTTACAGTCTTACAGTTTTTGAAGTTTTTTTTTTGTTGTTTTTTTTGTTGTTTTTTTTACACATTAAGAGGATTTTATTCATCCCAGGTGGTGTGGAGTTTGAAAGACATGGGTGTTTAACAGTCAGGGAGGGTGCTGCATCAATTTTAACCAATCTTAATTGGAATCTTAATCTTGCAAGTCCCCTAACTTTACACAGATGCAGTGCAAAATATCTAAAATGCTCCCTTACAGTAATACATAATCAATTTTAAAGTCTGATTTTGATCATTTCCACTTCCTGTTAGGTTGGGAAAAAATAAATCAAATCCACACCAAAGATGCAGTGAAGGTGGAAATCCAACAAAGCTGAAGTTTGTATGTAGTTTGTGTTCCTGTTGTTTTCCAAGCTACATACAGACATGAAATAAACTAAAACATAAACCTGTCCAAACATGACAGGATATATACAGTACACTTTTTGCAATTTAGTTTTAGTTAGTATAGATTTGTGTGTGTGTGTGTGTGTGTGTGTGTGTGTGTGTGTGTACCTGAATGGCAGGTAGCCTGTGTTGTTTCCTGAGATAAGAGTCCTGTAGACTTCTTCTGGACTTCTTTTCAAATAGATCACCTGGAGGGAACAGGTTACATTGTATAATTATGATGGACAGATGGATAGAGAGAGAGATGGATGGAGAGGTGAAGATGGTGAAGTGGTGGATAAATAAAGAGATATTTACAGCGTAGGCACCAATGAGGACAGCAGCATTGGCTCTTTTCTTCTGGTCATAACTGCTGTAGTGAACCAGTTTCTTCCTGGACATTGTGAAGGACTGAGGAGATAAAGTAAATGCCTAAGTAGTAGTCAGTGACAGTGACAGCAGTGATATGATACACTGTGTAGACTATATACATTCTCTGAGTGAATGTCCTGTATGTAAAGGACGGGGCTGATCAGTCTCTTACCTTCAGCTTCTTGTTGAGTTTGCAGCAGTATCTGTACAACATGGCCAGGTTGAGGGGACCAAAGTCAGCATAGAAACTGCAACACACAGAGAAACAGACTGCTCACTCACATACTCTGTAGGCTCGCAGTATCAAATCCTACATAGCTACAGTTAAATATATTCTGGGCACAAAAATCATGACAGAAATATTGCATGGTGAATTAGTTCTGAGGTTCTAAGGTTTCAGTACAGACCCTCTCCTAAAATTTTCACCAAATTACATTGTTACAATACATTGTTAAAAATGACAAAAACCTTAGAGTACCTAGCAATGTAGAGAAATACCAGATATAGTGTGTGGAGATGAAATTTTCTGAGAACATAATTTACTTACTTACTTACTTACATGAATAAATATAATGTGAAATGTTGGGATTTTCTTTAAAATACACAGAACATTTTATAGTTTGATAGCAAGTTAAAAATTCCTTTGTGAGTGGAGTTCTGTTAGTGTGATTTACTGTATGACCTCAGTATTTCTGAGGGCCTGGATACAGACTGGAGACTTGGAATAGATGAAGAAACCAGCGTGTACACTGGGAAGATACTGTACATTAGGATGAAGGCTGTAATATGGCAGAACCTCCTCTGGGTGTCTCTGTGGCCCACTCTACTAGAACTGCCTGCAGTACATTCACAGGCTTTGTAGTCAATGAATTTCATGAAGCCCTCCTGACAAATTCTGCAGTGGTGGAAAGTGCTGTACTTAAGTAAAATTTTGAGGTACTTACCACATACCTCTGGTTCATTACATTTCACCTTCTTTTCTGATGACTGTTGTTATTGGTTACTTTTCAGATTACAATTTCAAAGTAAAAAAAAAAAAGATAAGCTTTAATGATACTTACTACATTGCATTAAGATGTTTAGGGTCAAATTATGAATATTTCACAGAAAAGTAAAGAGAAAAATCCAGAAGCAGCAGTGGTAGCAGTTTGTGGTAGTAAGTAAGCTCAAGCATCTAAAACAGTAAACACTGCATCAGTAACGATCAGAGTGAATGAGTACTTTTCCTTTTGATACATTTTGTTGTTAATACCTCTGTACTCTTATTGATAAGATTTTGAATGCAGGACTTGATGCAATATGCATCAGGACTAATGGAGTGTTTTTACCTTAATGTACTGGTACTTTTACTTCAGTAAAGGATCTGAATCCTTCTTCCATAACTGCTTGTAATTACAAATAAACATCTAGTTTACTGTAGAGAGTCACATGCCAGGAGAACACTCTCCTTTGTGAAGACTGATAATCAGCTGGAGTTAAGATCATTAAGAAAGTCTGAGTTTGACATGTTGAGATAAGAGTACAGTGACCCTCTTAAACATGTTCACATCCTGGATTTCCTTTTGCTGGGGCCAATCAGTTCATCAAACCCCACAGTCTGCACCTTCATGCAATATGAATGTAAAAACATCACAAAGCATCGTCCATCATCATATCATTCATCAGCTAACACACACAACACCTGAAGAGTCTAATAATTAGGCTAAATCTTTTGCTGAATGGATAGTCTGATCTCATGGGAAATTCTTACTTATCCCACTGACATTACAAGGCTGGGTTAGGCTGCTGTTTGTGTTTCTTTTGATCATGAGCTCATCAGACAAACATACTCCATAAAATACAGGGGTATTTGGACAGTGGGGGCACTAGAGTAAAAATGGACACTTTGGCACTCATCAGTGGATGTGATATTTATAGCCCAAAACATGACAATGATATTTGATTCAGACCTCTGCGTTGTGAGTATTGAGTAGTTCCTCTCCAGTTCTCTCAGTATCATTCTGTTTGGCCTGAGCCACAGATTTCTGTCCCAGCTGTGACAGATCCACAGTGCAGAGGCAAGGCTGGCCCACAGAAACATGTTCATATCCATCCTCAGCTTCTCTTTAACAGCTACTCATAACTAATATTTGTTCAGAACTGTATGTCTGTCCCCAGACTACATTTCTGAACATTTAATCCCTTCATGAACCAGATCATTGAGGCCTTCTGGCTGTTTCTATAGGAGCAGATTGAGGACAACAAACAACCAGGCCTTCGCTGGCACAGCTCCCTGCCTTTGAATTCAGGCCACTAATTTACTTCTTTATTTATTTTTTATTTTCACTCACCACTCTTTTCTCACACTGTATGATAGTGTGTTTACTACAGTACGGTTTATTATTCCTGCTGTCTGATCCTGAAGTTTAATGTCATGTCAACCACCACTGTTATTGATGTTCATTGTTATTTCAAAATTTAATGTCACCATTTTAAAGGTCTAAATTAATTTCTTAGACATATATAATGATCATCAGTGAAAACACACAAAAGAATACAACATAGACACAGCTCTCACAATTCATGGAGTTTTTATAGTATCATCTGGCTTTTTTTTAAATTGAGTTTCAGGAAAGTTCTGTCAGTTTATTTTATTTCTTTTTTGAGGTAGTTGATTTTAGATGAATCCCTGCACTGGGCTGCACTTTTTAAGCCCTCACTGTGTGAACCTCAGTCACCCATTGCATAATAAGTACTCATACTTCATGAGAGGAAATAATGAGCTGCTCTGTGCTTCCATGTTGGTCTATTCAATAATCTATCTATGTTTCACCCTCAGCACTGTCACTGTGTCACTAATAAAAAACTGATCTCTGTATTTGATCTCACTGGCACACTTAACTAATAACTCTAAAGTCTACAGCAGTATTAAATGCACAGAGATATTATAATAGACAGACATAGCTGGTAAGCTTTTAAAACCCAAACGATTATGTTTTGGTGTTTTCTCAAACATCAAAATGTTATTTTTCAGTGCATTACTGACATTTTTTATCAGGTCAAACACTATCTGCTGTGTACGTTAGAGGTAAAAATGGTGGACTGGAAAGATTAAGTGTCCAGTCTGACTGGCGTCATTCTGTGTTTGTCCTAAATCCCTTTCCATCATGAGGGCACAGCCACTGATCCCATCTTGACCTATATCCTACAGTGCAGTTATACACACTGGCTGAACATGTATGGGAATGAATAGGCTTCACTGACAGGTTGCTATTCAAATGAACAAATCACAGGTTTACTTCCCAGACACATCTCTTACTCTAATAGGACAGGAGCTCTCCTTTGACAGAGTGGACTACAAATGCAGTAGTCAAGCCACTTCAAAAGGAAAAAAAAAAAGTTCACTAATGAGCTAAAACATTAAGATCTCCCGCCTGACATACTGTTGGCCCCAAAAAACAGCTCCAACGAGGTGAGGCATTAACTCTACAAGACCTCTGAAGGCAAGATCCCCAACCTAAATGAACATAGTGGTCACTTGTCCTAACTCTTTAGGCACATCACCTACTCAGTTATGTTTAGGGTAATGGTTTGGATTAAAATGAATACTTTCTAAAGGTTAGAGGAGCCTGTCCCAGCTGTCATTGGGCGAGAGGCGGGGTACACCCTGTACGGATCGCCAGTCCATCGCAGGGCCAACACATATAGACAACCATTCACACTCAAATTCATTTAGAGTCACCAGTTAACCTGCATGTGTTTGGACTGTGGGACAAAGCCAGAGTACCTGGAGAGAACCCACAGGGAGAACATGCAAACTACCTAACTACAAAAACCAGGACCTGAACCAGGGCTCGACCCCAGAACCTTCTTGCTGTGAGGTAACAGTGCTAACCACTGCACCACTGTGCAGACCAAGCACATGGATTTCTGTGAATAATCTCAAAACATGTACACACATCAATGCTCCTGGTCACAATTGGAGTGTTGTCTGGTCACGTCCAGTCAAAAATAAAGACCATAGCTGGCTGCTCTCCCGCCTTGATGCTGGAAAAAACAGACACGTTGGACCTCTGGCAATAACACTGGCTACCTAGTGAAATCAACTCTGTAGAGTTGTTAGCAGAGTGTGTCATTTAACTCTCTGTATCAACACTGACACTGTCTGAAGAATAACTATCTTGTAGTTGAATTAGACTTTAACAATAGTTGAAATGACTATACTTTTACTTTCAACTCTGAAAATCTAACACTTTTGATTTTGCTGTGTAGAAATCTTTCTGATAGTGCAGTAGCTAAATTCAAGGAAATGATTCCCTCTGCCCTAAATCCAATGCCATATCTCAATTTAACAGAAGCTACTCCCTCCCAACTTGATCATCTTGTAGACAGTGTTGCAGGCTACGTACAACTTTAGACTCTATTGTCCCCCTAAAAAAGAAAGCAATAAAGCAAAAGAGGCTAGCTCCATGATTTAACCCTTGAACCCGTACACTAAAACAAATATCACGTAGGCTTGAAAGAATTTGGCATACCGCCAACCTTAGCCTGGCAAGACAGTCTTAAAACATATAATAAGGCCCTCTGTAATGCTAGGGTTGCCTATTACTCGTCATTAATAGAGGATAATAAGAACAACCCCAGGTTTCTTTTCAGCACTGTAGCCAGGCTGACAGAGAGTCACAGTTCTATAGATCCATGTATTCCTATAACTCTCAGCATTAATGATTTTATGAACTTTTTTAATGATAAAATTTTTACTATTAGAGACAAAATTAATCACGTTAATCACTTAATTTGTAGTTCTGTATTACATATGTTTAATCTGTCCTTGTTAACAGGCTTTGTGCTGCAGTCTTATAAAGCAGCTGTAATCAAACCTCTTCTAAAACACCCCAATCTTGATCCAGACATATTAGCCAACTATAGACCTATATCTAACCTCCCATATTACCCTAACCTCTGTTACTAACTCAATATCTTCCCTTTCCCGTAGTATTGTGCTCTTCCATCTCTCTCTCCTCTTCTGTCTCTTTCTGCAGGTATTTCTGCCTCTGGAGCTGTAGAGTCTGATCTGTGATGACAAGTCTCCTGCTGCTCCTACAACTCCACTCAACACCTGCTGCTAGAATTAGATATTACTAGTACTGCTTTTTGTATTACTGCTACTTGTGCAATTACTACTTTAATTATCACTACTATCATTACTACTACTGTATTATTGGTATCGCTTTACTTTAAAAAAAAATTTTTTTAACATGGAATCTGTGTTATGCTATGTTCTTCTGTTGCTATTCTCTACAGCTCAGACTTGTTCCAGCACATCCCCCAACACTCACCGGTCCATGGTTTGTTCCTCCATGACCCACTGTCAGTAGGTCCTCACCCCTGTTGACTGGGAGCAACCCACATGCCTTAATTTTTCAGGCTGTGGTCAAACAGTCCTTTTTTGCTTGAGAAGGTTCCTAACTGAGTGAAATGACCAGGGAGTATCTCAGTATCAGCCATGATCAGAGCTGGTCCAATTCTCTAAATGTAAAGGAAAGGAGCCTCAGTGCTTCCTATCTTATCTCCTTTAGCAGAGAATACACTGGACCTTCCTTTTACGAAAGGAAAGGAGAGAATGCCATCCCACAATTCCTTGCAGCAGCAGTGTTTTAAGTGACTCACCGTCATAGTTTCACTGCAGTAGATTCAAGTACATGTAGACACAACAGAGCTCCTGTTTTATGTTTGTGACATGATCCAAAACTTCTGAAAATCCTTCCCCCTTCTAAAACAATTTATTTTCTCTACTTAAAAACATATAAAAAGGGTCAAAGTGCCCGTAACAGGAAACTATATATTTCTGTCTGAATACATGTCACTCTGGACCCATCACACAATTCCTTATTTCAGTTATTCAAAAGGCTCAACTTTCTCAACTTGTATATTCCTTTCATGTTATTTTATTATTAGTGACAGCAAACCTTATTGAATTGTAGCTCATAGCACTGAGTTTGTGCTGTCGTTATCCATGTATTATAAATAAGTTGATTTAAAAAGCGCTAGTCTAAGTACGATGGGTTCTCTAAATACTGCGGTTCTCTTTTCCTAATACCTTTTCAATTCTCCTTTGTGTTTTCCTTCACCTCAAGTTTTCCCTTCGAGGTTGAGGAAAAGTGGTTAGGAAAAAATTATTTTTAACAACCACAGCTGATCATCTACCCATGCTGCTTTGGCCTTAATCAAAGTCACTCAGGTTTTACATCTGCCCGGCTTTCTCCCAAATCAAACACACATTGTCTATAGGAATAACTGTTCACCCTACTGTCTAACATCTCCCAGACCACACCACTGTTACAATATAATCCATCCTCATCTGTCAGTGGTCATGATGTTTTTCTCACTGGTGTAAAGAGGAGAATAAAGACAGAAAGAGAGATGGGAAAAACTATGACTGGGTTGCCTACTGTGCTTGACAGTGTCAGGTAACACGGTATCAACTCAGATCCCACAGCTGAAAACTGGTGACTGGAACACCATCTTACATTCCGTGAGCCCATAATTGCACTGTTTGGAAGAATATGTTCTCCTCATTTATCAGGTTTTCCTCAATAAAAAAAATCCTTATTATTATTATCATTATTGTATAAATTGAAGCTAGCAGTATATTAAGATCTAGGACATGAGCATGAAACATTTTTTGTGACAAGGAGATTCTAACCTTTTCAGTTCGAATCTACCAGGCAGCAGAGGGTTATATCACCACTAATCTATTAATGCAATATCAAGGACATGATGAGACTAGCAGTAATCATCATCTATGATAAAATTTAGATATTATAATATCCTTACCAGACTGGACTATTTCAACAACTTTGTTCACGGGCAGTGCTCCTCTAAGTGATGCAGGATGCAACCTGTGTCGTCTTCAACCTGCCCAGACATTTCATTTGATCCTGCTCAGGCTACATACCTCCACTGGTCCCTATTTTAAGCTCAGGATGCCTCCTGCCAGTCCCAGTCAGATTAGTGGTGTGAATTCTTCAGTTATGGCCAAAAACATTTTGTGCTGCCCACAAAACACCTTGACCTTGACCACCAAAATCTTGTAATTCATTCTTAAAAACGACTAAACATTTCTTCAAATTTGAAAATTCCTCAAAGCTGTTCACAAAATATCAACTCACGAGAGTGGGACAGATTATTAGGCCAGACACCTGAAAACATGGCATAAAAATAGTGTCAGGAGTATGACCAAACTATTGACGGCATAGATGATGATTTATTTAGTTGTCCATTCAGACTAACTTCTTGCTAGGGAGTATTGCACTGAATTTATTCAAATAACCGATGACAGATTGCATCAGAACAGACAAAGAGAAATGAAAAATTGGGCAAGCAAATACCTGTTCAAGTGTGGAACTACATCTAGATGTTTCTAGCTTTATACAACCAATAGACCTTACTGACAGTCAGTCAGTAATTCTGTTTAAGGCTCCTTCTGTCACACATGCATATTGGACAAGTTGAGATCTGGTCAGAATTAATGAGGCACAGGAACAGAAGTCTGTTGCATGTCTGCATGAAGATGCTGGAAAAACCTCTGTTGCTTTTGTAAATTCATGCATGTGCTGACCAGAATGATATCATATTTGGAATATTGTTTGGACTGAATCTGTTTTAATGTCATAATCTTGAGTTGTTTGTCACATTTAAGCAGTAAACTAACTGACTCACTCCAGACATGCTGCTCCTGAGCCACACAGTCACATACAGACCCTCTACAAGCACCAACGCCATCAGGCCCCAAAAGCTCAGTCTCTTAATCTTTGAAAAGGATGGTTGTAGAAACTACCTGATGATCCTCATCGAATATAGAGAATATATGATGTATTGGCTGGAAGCTCAGTTGATATAAAATCACCTTTTCTTGCTTGAAAAACCAGGGTGACTGACCCATGTTAATGTAGTCAGCTATTTATCACAGAGCCTTACCTCATACGAACTCCTGCGTCTGTGCTGAAGTAGTGTGTGTTGGCTGTATTCTTTAGTTTTGACACGTGAAATTGGCAAAATACATTTGATCTGTGGCACCAACACAGACAGACAGACAGACAGACACACACACACACAGTTAGACACACACAGAGACAGATAAAATGACATTATTGATATATGTGTTGTGAGCTCAGCTGGATCACAGACAGGTTTGGCCTCATGTCTGGGCACAAGTCGACACATCTTGTTTCCTCCCAAACCAAATCCTTACAGTGCAGTTAACACTGGACTGTATAGAAACAGATAATACTACAGACATTTCAAACTTCTCATAGGTCAAATATATTAATTTCCCATTTCCATAATCCCATTTGTTGTGTCATGGACGATAACATACTGGTTTGCTTTGATACTGTAAAAAACAGCAGTTATACTCTATTTCACTGCAGTTATAAAGCGTGTTTATTTCTACAGTTTATTATTTGCGATATACATAGGTATAATTTTGTTCCTTACTAAGAAAATCAAATGAATCTAAAAATAAGTTTATGAGTCACCTCTGAATGTTAGGTTTGTGCTGACTGTGAGAAGGAGACACAAATGACAGTAACCATTCAGTAGAGAGTTTTCCAGTAGCGACTGTAACTGGCTCCATGACACAAAACTGAAGAATCTACAATTGAGTCATGCATCTATTTGTATATCTAAATATGTTATTCTATATTTAAAACATCATATATATATTTCCAATGGCCAATGATTACACATAACATCATCTTGACCTCCTGGAGTTTATACAGATTATCATATTCTGTAAAATACCATAAAAACCAACTTACCTTTAATAAACTCTGACACACCAGACTGCTCATATTATCACCCATTTGATCACAGATTCTGTAAAAACCTCTGTTTTAAATAACTTTGCTAACAGTCCTACTCCAGTCTGTTCAAAACTCAGACTTTTTCTGGGTTATCTGTTATGATACCACTTGAGATGGTCAAGAAAATCACGAGAAAAATGTCATGATAGCAGGTCACTGTCCCTTCATGTCTGTCATTACTTGAAGTTGGAGCCAGCTTCATCTAAAGTCACAATGCACTTGCACGCCGCTTGGAGGAGTGGGGTGGGGGGATGAGAGAGGCAGGCATCTGTCTGCATGGTGACGTCATCACCTCATCCTTGAAGCCTTCTCCTGTGCGTAATCCACCGCCCGCCCGTCCGCACTGTCCGGGAGGATGAATCCAAATACTTTGATTTTATTTAACAAATCCGTCTCGAATATTAAACCAATTATCCGAGACCATTTTTCAGCATCCAGGGAGTGGGACAGAGGAGACAGGACACTGCGCCTCATCTAAAAGAGACTTGTCTTTTTTTCTCCATCACAAGTCTTTTTCGTTTTGCCTGAAAGGGAATAGAAAGAAGAGGAGAGGAGGAGAGGGAGGATGTGAAGGCTTCGGGATGGATCCTGGAGGAGAAAAATGCGGCAAGGAGACGAGCGGCTCCGTGTTTCACTGCAGATGTCGACGCTCTTCATATTTAGGCAAATCATTCTGTTATTTTAAACGATGTCTTATGATAAGAGGTTGTCTTTGTGCGCAAAGTAGACGGATGTAGGCTGCATCAAAGAGATTATTATTCCTGTGAATTTATTTATTTATGTATATGTCCTCGCTCATTTCTTTTTAAGTGCATATTTTGTATTCTTATTGTTTGGCTGAATGTGGTCGTTCAGGCCTAGGTGAAGCGTATAGGCTAATGCTGCATGGCCCGGCCCACATACTGTAATAATCTGCTCCATTTAATGTCGGGAGGGGTGAAATGAAAAAAAAAAAATCACTCTTATATAACATTCCAAGAGGGACATTTTGTGTGCCTGTACTCGTCAACATTCAGTTTATTCTTACTCTATTATGATTATATATGTGTGTGTTTTTACTACAATAATCTTGCAGTGTTAATGTGTCTGTAATAGGACTACTCAGCAGTGTGTTTATAGTACTGCAGCGCATGTAGAATGCTTAGGTTTTATTGAAGTCCACCACATTCATTTAGACCATAATGATATTTAAATATAATCATTCTGGATACATCATACCATTTTAGTTGCATTCTCTTCATGAGGAAAATGACATTGTGTCATAATTTGGCATAGGCAAAGGAGAGGGGATTTCTATTAAAAAAAAACACCATCTCCCCACAGTTTGGTGCATAAAACAAATCTCTTTATCATCATTATAAAGTGATTGAGATGCTCCAGTTTCCATTTGTTTACATTCTGATAGAGCTCCATCAAATCTGGTCTTAGCCTCATTTAGATCTCTGCAGACCGGGCTCCACTCTGTAATGGCTGCCTGCTTGATGTGTCCTTGACATGTCATGAAAAAGAAAGATGGAACATATTTTTTGTGTATGCATGATTTCCACTGCTGACTGAGACCTTGTATTAGGGTAGAAAGGTGTAAACAGCTTATAGCTGCCATAAATTATAGAGTAAAAGGGACATGATCACCAGGTATAGGCATGACCTTTAAATATTGTCAGTAAGGAAGTGTATATAGAAGAATTCAAACAACAAGGTAAAGACCATTTTTCATTTTGTCACATTTTTTTCTTTAAAGTCTGTTGTCATTTATGTGGAGTTTCCTTTATAGATAGTACTGAGGCAGTTGTGACAGTGCTACAGAATTGCAGAAAAAATGCTGCTGTATACTTTAATGGACAATTTGTGCTGCACACTTAAATTTGCAAATTGGATATTAAATTGAGATGACAGTGTTATTCAGAGAAATATACACAGTAAGCAGGAAAACAAAAGATGTGTGGTGGGTTTAATCTCAGGACATTGTTCCTCAAGGTTATTGTCCCTGTCTCTGTGTGACTCTGGGCTTTCTCTCTCAGTGTTCACAGTGGACCTTGATTTAAAATCAGTCAATTAAGGCACGCGGTGAATGCCAAGAGAGGAGCCTCACTGCTCCAGAGTGGCTGGAATGTACTAAAAGCTGCTGCATATGTAAGTGTGTGCTGTATATGTTACATGCCTCTCTGTGGAATGTTTATCACAACTAATGTACTGAATCACACTCTGCTGTGCTGAGAAAAAACAGTGTCATACATAACCAACAGATATCTTAGAATATATTGATTTTATATATATTAAAATAACGTTTTATATGTATTAAAATCAGCATGATGCTTAGACATTAATGCATCAATAATTATAACCCAACACTATAATATATAATCTTAATTGGGACATTTTGCATACTTTTACTTGTGGTACTTTAATTATTTTTTGATGTTAATACTGCTGTACTTATTTGCATACAGGACTTTTTCTTGAAACAAGACATTTGAGTACTTCCTCTACCACTGGTCAGACTTAAAATTCCCTGCTCGATTACGTCTACCAGCTCCCAGCTAAACTCAAAGGTGACATAAACAGACATACTTCAGGACCAAATTCTAGATATGTTACAACACGATGACTCTTAGCTTTAAACTTGTTTCAAATTGTGTACTGAGTTTTGTTTATTATGTATGTATTTATGTAACGTCTTAATGTACTTTTTATGTGGTGTATGAGGACAAATAAAGCTATTTTATTATTATGAGAAATTCTATTTATTTTATTTTATTTTATTTTATTTTATTTTATTTTATTTTATTTTATTTTATTTTATTTTATTTCATGTATTTATTTATTTATTTATTGAGCTGTTACAGAGAGCTCGGGCTCCATGACACCAGAGTTAAAACAACCCTCTGATGAATGAATGGGACTGAAAGAAAATTGATTTTCCATTCAAGCGGGTTTCAAAAGCTGTTTTCTAAGAGCCTTGCTTACATTGACAGGAATGAAATTCTGGTGAATAACTGAATATATTTGGTGTATTTTTTGGCGTGAAAATAGTAATGTAATGAATATGGTACCTGTCTCTAAAAGGGTCACTCCACTGATTTTCCAGTACAAGGACTACTACTCAGCCTGTGGAAACAGTTAATATCCTCTATGTCTTGGATGAGCCTTGTCAGGCTGGAGAAAATAACCCCAATGATGTCGTAGGGATGTCATCAGGGTTATATCAGCCTGGACTTGGAGAGAAATTATATCAGACATCTTGCGTTACACATTGGAGATGTAAAGTACAGGCATGGATGTTTACCAGGCAAGGATTCTGAAAACAAAAGATGCTTTTGTGCTGCATTATGGGAAATGTAGGATCCAGTGTTTTTGAACTTTAGTAGGGAGTAAAAAGATATCTCAACCTCTGCTAATTCAATTTTGACAATTTTTCTTTTATTGCATTTCTTGCCAACTTTGTGGAAGTGCAGTGCTAAATTACTGAAGAACACCATTACATTTAAAATTAACATTTTGAAACATAAACTGAAAGCTGACAGGATTTCTATCTTTGGAGTCCTCTGTCAATTTCTGCAGTTGTCTGCAAATTCTGATTTTGTTACATACACACTGTAGGAGACACTGTTTTTTCTTTGCTGGTCATTAGTCTCACTGGTTGGACCAGAAACCTAAAAACATAACGCAGTCCACTCACAAACAGTTATCACCCCAAAAGTAATCAGCATCTCCAAACTTTACTGAGTTTCTAAAATGACATCAGATAACAAGTAGCAATTAAAAATATTAAAAACTGTAAAACTGATGAATTAAAGAAAAAAAAAGAATGGCCGAAACAAACAAAGAAGAATTATGTATCTACATAGCAAATATAAAAAGCATATAAGTGAAAAGTAAGAATAGCTATTTAAGGGGCTATATGGAAGTATTTTAGCTTATTCAAAAATGAACTAAAATTATCAAAAGAATGTGAAGAAATAACAGCTTTGACAAAGTCAAATATGTTGTTGTTGCTGAGATATCGTCCTGTCTTGTAATACCACTTTGTACCTCAGGAGGTGATAGCGAGTCCATGTAGTATCCAGTCTGCTCTCTGTCCAGCATGAGGGGTTGAAGAAGTAGTAATTGAGTTTAAAGGCTTTAAACCTGTGCTGCAGCCACCCTTTCTCTGCAACATTCCTCCACTCTTTCCTCAAGCTCAGCTACTGATGCTGCTGCTGCTCCTCTCCCTGACATTTCTCAGCCTCATGGCTCATCCTTTACTCCTGCCACCATCTTCCCTGTCTCTCTGACAGGGCAGACTGGGTGTGAAACCACCTTTGTCGGTCTAACAATATCTGAAGAAAACAGCCTACCAGCTACATAATCAGACTGCAAGGTCGACCTGTGTAGGACACTGGGGAAGGTGAGGGTGAGGAGGTACCAGAGAGTGCATCTCCTTGTTTCTAACAATAGTTCTAGTAACATGCTGCCCCCTGTTTGTTTGGAGTATGAATTTGACAGTTGGCAAGCACATATGCCCTTTAAAGAATACATGTAAAATATTTACATGTAAGTATTTTATCATGTTACTATGTATTTCACACACCTGTGATTCTTATTTTAATTCTTGAATTGGTTTCTTACCTGCACTCTTCTCTCTTTTTTCAGTTACATAAAGTGATTCTGAATAATCAGTAGTGATTTAACAATATAAAAATGAGGAAAGAGCTATTTGGGCTGGAATGCCCATACAGCAGAGGAAGAACCTCAACCAAAGAAATGTAGTAGATTTAAATGTATTTATTTTGAGTAAAACAGACAAGCTAAGGAATGACATCATTTTGAGAGATTGAGGAGCTTGGTCTTGAGTGGTGGATGAATAAATAATCACAGTTGTGGTGTCTGAGGACCTAATGTGAACATTAGTTGGGTCTTAATTGCCACTTAGTTGCATTGTGGAGGCACAGACTGTTACTGGCTGTTATTGTTTACATGGGGGAGTTTTTCTTTCTTTTTTTTTTTTTTGCAAGTTGTTGCAACTCATTGAGTTTGAAGTGGAGGCATACGATTGACAAACAGGGATTAATGGGTTCTGTGTAGATTGTTGGTCCTAACATGACTGCCTCTGACAAATAAAACAGTTTCAGACTATTTCTGGGATTCCTGGGAATGACTCTTTATTGACTGTTTATTTTGAACTACAGACACCAGCTAGTTTACACATAAACAGCCTTGTTATAAAAGGCAAGCCAGCCTAATCTGACCCTGGCTGTCTGTTAATCCTCAGTAATGATTGCTCTACATTTAGTCTGGCTGACTCTCTGGGTAGTCATGTCAGCTACACTCAGTATTTCATCAATGTTCAGGTTCTGCCATGAAATCCTGTTTAGAGATGTGTTTTATGCACATATACATGCATACACACATCCACTCAGCTCCATCCACACACACACACACACACACACACACACACACACACACACACACACACACTTATAGACATGCTCACACAACACACACAGATTATGTAATCACGACATTTGTTTCTCTTTATTGATCCAGTTAGATGCTCTGGAAATGTAACTGTAGCTCAAATTTTGAATTACATATTATATAAGTAAATGATGAAGCAGCTGCAGCCAGCACAGTATATTTTAAGGCGAAAGCCTACAGTCATTACAATGCAGCAACAACAGCACATGACTGCAATATGTTAACACCATAACCATAAAGGTTTTCATGATTTGTGCTTTTTCAAAATATCAATTGATTGTTATTAACCTGTCTTTAGTCCAGGTGTCAGTTGTTATGCATTATATGAAAATAAGGTGGATTGCAAATAATGCAGAAACAAGCCTGAAATATAAATCATAAACCAATGACACATGGAATTACTTAGTTGCCAGGTGACAGTGATGGAGTCCTCAGAGCATGATGACGGTGGGATGACTGTACTCTAAGGCACTGAACAAACTGATGCTCTATATTTATTCACACATCATTATAAAGAATGATATTTCTTATCTTTTATTCACAAAATATTATTTAAAATGGTCCAGAGAAAAACAGCTGGTACCCGGTTAGTATCCATTATCAAGAAACTGCAGTATTTGTTGTCATTTTAATTCCTTGCATGTTAACCTCTGTACACCCAGTGCTGAGAATGAGTTATGTCGTACTGATGACATGCATTGTGTATTATACTGATGTGTAAGTCCTTGTTATAATAGACAGCACAACAGGCTCACACGGTGGCTAACCTCAAAGATACTAAGGGCATGAAACACACAACTGTTTGATTGAGGGTCTCCGACATGCACAATATTTCAAAGATTTGAACCAGATTAGTGAAAAAAAGTTTCCCTTTCAATTATCTTTTCAAATTTGAGCATAATAAATATAATCAAATACATTTATGCATTATAAGTTGCAATTTTGTCTGTTTAACATTGATACAAGGCGAAACAATGCTGTCTGGACTTATTGTTTTATTTAAATATTCTGAGACACTGACAATCTTCTAATGTGGCATTTGAAGTGTGCAACTAACGTGAAGTTACACAAGTAATACCTCACAAAGTTGTAGAACTACAAAGACCAAGTTGATAAATTCAAGAGTAAAGGTGCCATGGCTCTATTAGTAAAGACCTTGTTCGTCTAATAGTAGTAAAGTGCTGGTACCTCTATTTTGCCCATTGCTTCTGGTTAGACACGTGCTTTCAAAAGGGCCACATGAGATGCAATGTCTTAAAACACCAGGATGCTGATTATCAACAACTCCATTTAAAATAACTGGTTGCAACTGTTATTTCATCAAAACAAGCTACAAAACATTATCTACATTTTGTGCGGACATGAAAGAAAGTGTTAAATAGTTAAATCATTCAATACCATCTGTGACTCAATAGGCACCAAAAATATAGGCGTTCCACTAAGAAGTTTGAGTGCTGTATACTAGACCAGTCCTTCTCATCACTTTATACTTGTTTTTTATTTCTTTGGTTACAGTGTCACTGTCAGACGTGAGGTTCATTTTATAATGACCCAGTTATTCCTCATGAGCTCACTCTGTTTACTACATGATTTAATTTATTTAAAGACATGTCAGTATCATAGATAAACACTGAGGTTAAGTAAATATAATAACACTTATTCATAAAGGCTTGTCAATGACAAATATTCTCTCTAGAATGGTAAAATAAGTTGGATGTATAAGGTGGTTATAGGTCATATATAGTTAGTTCATAGCATAACTTCCTTCATTAAAGGCACTTTGAAAATGTATTAAACAAGTATCCTAGTATCAGTCCATGGATGTATTACTGTAAATCTAGCTGCCAGTTTTTGTTAAGACAGGTACAATGGCCGGCGTGATATTCTGGTGATCTAAAACAAGCAGTATTGGAGGTTATTAGAGTTAGAGTTTTGTGGTCAGGAACCAGCATGTCAAACAGGCCAGGCTATTGCAGGTTTGTTTGGACTTTTTGGGTTTTGAACCTATGCAACAGATGGATGCAGTCATTCCTTGAATATTTTCATGGTTTCATACTGCCATACCTCCAACCCAGAAATTATACATACCAGAAATATATTTGGTCTGCTGCATTTTCCATGTATGTTAATATTTGAATCTTGAACTGCATTCTCACCAGTAGCTTACAATCACACAGAGGGATATGTGATGAGACTCACCACACACACACACACACACACACACACACACACACACACACACACACACACACACAAAGACAATCTACGTCATCTTCTCCCAAAGGTGGTTGGCGACGTCACATATGTGGCATTCAAGTGTTATTGGAATATAGAGTGAAGACAACGTTTAGTTTGGTAAATCATAAATCATTTGGATGGCCCTGACAGTATTTCTCAGTGACACAGGACTGAAATGGATATTTTAGATGCTAAGGTTCATTAACTAGAGCAAGAATCAGTTATTATACCAATTCAACCAGAAATATATTCATTGCTGTAAAATCCAAATGCATTCATTATTGATTCGCATTTTGTCATATTAACGAAGGTCAAAACATCCAAGATATCTAGCACGATTTAACGAAAAACATTAAGGACAAGACACTTTAAAGTGTTTTTGGTCGCAAGAGAGGTTCAACAATATCAAGGACAAAATGATCTTCGTTAAAGCACAGGCAAACCCCAGCAAATTAGAGTGAAACAGAAATCTGTTGTTGAACAAGAGCAGTAATGTATGGGTAAATAAAGCGACAAATGACAGCAGTCCCTGTGCTGAACATAGACAATGACAGTAACACTGTTCATCCCTCCCCTTTCCATGACAGCCAGCTCACTGCCCCACCATTAAATTTAAAGCCGACCAACTATTTCCTACTGCACCTGAAGGCCGCGGGAGACAGGAGGTGGAGAGAGAGAGGCTGAACGACGGGGCGAGAGGAGGGGGGGGAAAGATAGCAAGACCCAGCTAGCGCCAACACTTTGAGCCTGTTTACTAGAAACCAAATGCTATTTTGCGACGTTGGCGCCACAGATTAAACCTAAATTTAAGTATTGTCCTATGGCTAAGATGTGACTCCACCAGCACCTCGTCGAATGTGTCTGAAACGTCAGAAATATGTGCCGGTAACGAGCTAGGTTAACGTTAAGACAAAAAGGGCATCTCTCTGTCTTTGACCGAACAGCCCGATCGTAATCTTCGGATGAGAGTTTCTGTGTTGGTGAACCATTACGGCGAAGCCTCCCTCTGACAGACCAGATCCTGGTCACAATAAAGACAGGCGAAGGGAAGCCACCAAACTGTCAAAATGAAATTCACAGAGCATCTCTCCGCTCACATCACCCCGGAGTGGAGAAAACAGTACATCCAATATGAGGTAAGTTAGCTTCATATTAAACCTGCTCTCTCACAGCCACTAGCTAGCTTACTGGCTAACAGGGCAGCCGCTGACGGCATCACTAGATGTCTGTCAAGTTTCATACCGGTTATTTCAGTTTAGAACCATTAGACATTAGTGAGAGATGGCTTCCTTGTCTTTCACTCTCCCTCCTCAACAGGAAGAGAGGAACTGCTTTGCCCGTAAATCAAGCAAGAGCAGTTAGCTGGCAGGCTAGCTAGGTTTGTTTTGTTGCTCTGCAGGTTACTACCTCGGTCACATCAAGCGTTATTGAGCTGCTATGTACGCCGGCCAGCAGAGACCTGTGTGCCTCTCCTCTGTAGCTGCTTGGAATGTGTTTAGGAGACAAAAAGCATTTGGCTGAGTCATCACTTATTGAGCTGGTTAATCTTTGCGCCTGCTAACCCCTCTGTCTGTCCTCAAATGCTGACCCAGCTCCCAGTTAACGCTGTTCGTGTTCTACGGGCAGGGTCACTCTGTGACTGAGAGGTGCTGATAGCTCAATCTGCAACCTTTGATCCATTAATGCTATTAAAGCTTGCAATTCAGCATCCAGCTGTTATCTTTATGATGCCTTAATTCGTACACAGGGCTGTCAAGGTAAACAAACTGTAAACATTTCCAGGAAAACCTTTGCATCTGTGCCAGTATATTTTTTTCACTGGTATTCAAAGCATACTTGATTGTAAATGGGATTGTACTACCTGTGTTTTTATACAACAAAAACATGCTGTTGATCCTGAGAGAATGGCAGTTTTTACATAAGCCTCACTAAAGCCAAATCTAGCTCATAAGGACAAATCAAAGCTGTAACATTGCTGGTCTGTGTGCTGGACAGATTTCATTACCAGTAATCAATCCAGTAATCAGTCCACAGTAAACAGATACATACAAGATACACAGTAATATAAAAGCTACAGTCAGTTACACAGAGGTAGAGTTGGCCATCAGGTTAAGCTGTCACACAAACACCAGCACCAGTTCTCTCACATAAGATCTGAGAAATTGATGTGATCAGCAAGATCATATCAGTGGAGAAGCCTCACCACTCTGTTGTTGAACTGTTCTGCCAAATTATACTTTGTGGTTCTGTGTAGCCAGTGTGATGTAAATGTCTTCTATGCCCTTGAGGGACCACAGGGGCTGAGAGCATCAACCAGGCAACAGCCAGAAGTTTCTTTTCGGTCTTTGTGCAAATTACTTACGTGATTAAATTTAGTTACTTAAAGCTGATATAATCTAAAATAGAATGTAATAAAATAGTGAAAAAAGCATTGATGTTGTTTATTAAGAAGCATTACTTCTCTAAATACTTTTCCTGTCTTCATTGCCTTAATTTAATGTTATAAATGCATTCACATTTACTCTAAAGTTACCCTTCATGTTCTCAAGCATCAAAGAAATGCAGCAGTGTGTTTTTGCTCCAGTTACAACTGATAGGACAGGAAATATGGGACAGGAATATATCAGTATAGCATCATTTGTTGTCGTAGCCCATGTCAATATATATGTGTATAAATAAGATATAAAGTTGCATCAAGAGGTGTAGTAGGTGTAGGTGGTGTTTCCACGCTGTGAGGACAGATGTGACAGGAATGCAGCTATCATGTTTCTGCTTCCAGGGCTTCTCCCCCTGAGAGCAGCAGTATCTGCATTGTTTGGTGATGGCAGTTTCAGTATTCTTATAAGTCATCGCCTGCACTCTGCATAGTCACATACTGGTACAGCTCAGTGTGACTGCAGCACATTCTTTCAGTCAGTGTCATTGAGTTTGCCCCCTCAAATGTTATGACATTAAGAAGGCCTGGAATTTATTTGATGTGACTCTGAAATAGCAGCTGCTAGTGTCTTATATATTTAGATCATTTATTCATCGGTTCATTCATACGTTTGTCTGTTTTTTCCAGTCATTATGTGCCAGAACTAAGCTTTCTGGCCTGAAGTCAGAGGATATCAGTCATCTCTGCACTCATGACACATTGTTTTAGTTCAATGTTCCTTTTGCAGCACAGTCCCATTAAGCTTTGAGCCAATGTTTTTTTTTCCTGCAGGTAGAAATGCAGTCTGATGAGCAGCTTCAGCAGTCCTGCTCAGTGTTATATCAGCCTACCACCTTTAAACAATTCACCCCACTTAGCTCAGCTCCAGAGATCCAAACAACAACCAGATCAGCTTCTGTAATAACCAAACCAAACAGCCTCTGGTGAGTTAGAAAGCCTCTAAAATGCAGAGTGGTCTGTAGGGTTTGGCTGCTGGAAATTCTCTTGCCAAATTTTTGTCTTTGGAAATGACCTTGGTGATTGTTAGAATAAAACTTCTTCAAAATAATTTATGTAGGAAATAAAATGTTATGGTATATATATTACCAATCATTGGTATTAATCCGTGTTAATCATTTTCTGCACTGGTTTGGCAGTGGTTAGATTAATTGGCAACACTAAATAGCCTGTAAGTATGGATGTGAGCACCCAACCACTCTTTTGGTATCCCTGCTGTGCAGATGGTCTGGTTGTTGGTCTGTGTTCACACATACGGATACAAAGTAGTTGGCAGTAGTAGTGGCCTCTCACAAATCTCTGGCTGTGGAGGTGTGTTGTGTTGAGTATCATTTACATACTCTGACTGGACAGTTGTTTTGTGGCATATCTGCCAATATCAGACACACCAACAATGTCACTGATTGGTTTCCACTTAACGTTCATGGATACTCTACTTTTTATGCCACGGTAACTTGTGAAAGACGCATCATAGAGAATTGGGAAGGCAGAGACCACGACAATCAGCATTTTCCTCCATTTTGTTTAAAGTTCCTTTGCATAAGGGAGTAGAGTGTTTCCATTACGATTCCTTTTCAGCAGCAGAGCTGTTCTGCGCATGTCCATGAACGTGTGACTGTGGGCCTGTATTTACCTTGTCATGTGTGTGTTAATTCACCAGGAGCTTCTGACACTTGAAGGGCACTGGAGGCCCAGACAGCTGTAAGAATGAAATGCCTCAACGTGACCATTATACATCAGATTAAAAAATTGTGAAATAATGAAGCCCAGATATTTGTTTTGCTTGCACAAGTGACACCTGCATAAAAGATGTAACAAATCATTTGGCTGACATAATAGGCCAGTGCTTAATGTCCTGAACATCCCGTTCGAACCCCAACCCTACGAACAGGGTAAGTTAGCACTGAATGTCAACATAACTTTGTTTCCAAGAAAACTCTGCTGGGTATCTGTTATTAATAATCAAAATAATTGATAATTGCAGCCTGTATATATTATCAGACTTGTTGATTGCTTTTCTGTTGTCACTTTAGTAATTGATTATGAGACTAACTGCTTTAACAGCAGATGAACGCAACCCACCCCTACACTATGCAACCTGAGAATGTGATTCTGGCCCAGAGAAACACTTTGAGTGTCAATGATATGAAGGTGATATTCAGCCTAATAATATTTGTAGCAGTGACTGAGATTAGTATGATTACTCTTGTGCACTTTTGTGTTGCGTATTTTCACAGCAGTTTCACATGGAGTCGGTTTCTTCCTGCTCTTGCAGCGTTTGGACTCAGACCAGATGTAGCTTGTTGTTCCATCCAGCTGTAAATCTGGCCCTGAGCCCAGTTAGTTTTAGTCCTGTGAAGATGTGGGACCCGGGCCTCTGAGGTTTGCAGAGCCATGCTGACCACGGCTGTTACATGCATGTCATGTTTTCTCATGGCAGCTGAGTTTGGGTCAGACACTTAGCTGGACAGTTAGATAAACAGAGATGTACCCTGAGCTGTTATGATGTGATGGGCACTGAACCAAAGACTGTCAGTGTCTTTGTTTTCATGCTGGCCTGGGCTGTTTCAAACATGCCATGATTTATTTCAGTGCCTGCTCAGCTCAGAGTATTGACATTGTAGCAGTGTGCAGTAATTTTTTTCCAGGAGTTTTATCTGCAGAAATGTGAGATATTCTGATTCAGAATGGACAGTAGAGCAGACTCAGACTTTGTTGACACACTGGCTACACTTCCCGGTAAAAATGTATGATGGAAGCAGCTTTATTTAACCTGACAGATTCCTAGCGTGACTACCAGACAGGAACTGTAAGAATATAAATGCCTGATGGTCATCTGTAAAACTCAACAACCACATTTGCTGGCTAAAAAGACCTGCTTAATGACTGCATGGCTCGAGCACTCAGTCAGGCTCTGGGGTATTTTTGTTATTAAAAGTAGAAATGTAACAAATTACATGGGTCATAGCACAAAGGACAGAACTGCGAGAGGTGTGTGAAAGATGGACCAGACGCGAAATGCGACTGGCAAGTCCAGAAAGAAAAACAGTGCTAGAAAAAGGGGAAGGAGTGAGAACAGAAGGGCTGCCACTAATGATTTTTCATTTTCATTATCATTTATTAGACTTTATTTTAATTAGCAATTAATCTTCTGTTTATTTTCTTTGTTAACTAATTAATCATTTAGTCTACAAAATCCCGAGCCGAAGTGACATCTTCTCATTGTTTGTACTTTCAGACCAACAGTTCAAAACCCAAATATACCTAGTTTACTATTGTATGTGACAAAGGGAAGCAGCGAGACATCAGCAGCAAGAAGCTGGAACCCATAAATGTTTGACATGTTTGGCTGAAGAATGACTCAAATGATGAGCTGATTATCAAAATAGTTGCAGATACATTTTCTTTTGATTGACTAATTGAGAAATTGACTTACTGTTGCACTTGTAGAAATAGAAGAGTAATGGATTGATTGAGCTCTATGATGCTAGTGTACAGTATGGTGCCAGTTCATAACTCCAGTTTACAGTGGCAATGCTGCTGTAGTAGCTATAGTACTGCAACTTTGTGCCAGTGTCTGTTTCCTGCAAAGATTACTCATGTGGCAATAAAATCTCACTTTGTCTTACTATAACAGGAAAGTTGTACTGTAATAATGAGAAAGTAACCATCATGTCTTCAGACTGAGAGAGACTGTCCTTTGCATTTGTCCTGAAACATAAAGGAGAATTACAACTTTGGTCTTATTGTGATTTTTATTGGTTATGGTAACATTTTATCTGCCTTATAAATTGTTGATATCTCAGAATGTGATAGTATCTTTCAAAAGAAATCAGAAGGTACAAAACACAGGAGCAGTCAGATGATCATTCAGGTTTTAAACAAACCCAAAGGTTTCCCTCCAAACTAGGAGGATTAAGCAAAGATGAATGGTAACATTATTACCCACACTCTGCTTTCTGGTTTAATTTTGACCCACTATGATTTTTTTAGTTGTGAGTACACACTTTTCCTGTACAATGAAGGACTGTAACCAACATATCAGGTGCACTTACTTTTCGATTTACCCCCAAACTAGACGATTTAGATAATCTGGATAAACTGCTTGTTTAAAACCTTTTTGATTGTCCTGCTCCTGTTTCTTGCTGCACTGAACTGTGGTGATCATGCTGTGTCCTCACATCTCCAAAATGAACATGGTGAGTGCAAGTTGACCCAAGTGGTGATAAATTGAATTCATTTTTTAACTCAAGTCGTATGAAAAACAAGATCTGAGAACGTACACCATTAGTTCCATAAAACAAAGGATGATAAAACATGTTGTATTACAACACACACACAAAAATTGTCATTAAATGTCTGTATTAGGCTGTAGAAAGGTGACAAGACAAGACAATGGGGAATGACCTGGAACAAAGGTCCTCGGATTTGAAGCATCAGGACACTGGCGCTTCACTGTGGTTCATGGTTGGCAACTTAAACCTCCAGGCCACCAGGGAATCACAGTTTTTTTTTGTTTTTTTTTTTACAATAGAAAATGTTCCACTTTATAAAGAGAAAGTTCTGTCATTACTTTCTTTGCAATAAGACACACCCCATTATAATGACGGAATTGTAAAAACTTGTGTTTGTGTTTTCACTAGTTCTATATGTGTTCTTAACACAAAGCCTAAATGAATGGATGTAAATGGATGAGAAGAACTAACTTGTGACTTGAAACGGTCAATATTTGATCTAAGAATAAGTAAAGAAGTCTCAGCATCTTAGCAATCATTCAGTTGCAACATTGAGTGCTTGACAGTAGATATTTTTTCTTCTCATGTGATCCTCAACTTGTGTAATACAGTTTGCAGTTGTTGCCATTGCTGTGCTTTTTGACTGCGATACAAGTTTTAATTGAGAAAAGAAAGGAACAACCCTTTGATTTTAGTTTCATTTTAAAGTTGTGTTTGTTTGCCAGGGTTTTTCTCCATTCAGTTACAGTATATGGCTCGAAAAGTAGGCAGCAGCACCTTGTTTATGATGTAACTTCCATATGCCATTGGCCTGAGGTGTTTTATTCTTTTATAAATAAGCTCCTAGTTTTTTCCTTAGTCGACATTACACAGTGGTGGAAACTCCAAGCTGCAGCAGCTTCATGTTAGTTCATGGGAAGTTAGTTTGCTGACGGTTGCTGGTTTCAGTTGGACTCCTGAACAGAGAAGCTGATATATAAGGTTGATAAATAAGGGTGAATCAACAACCCTCTGTTTTTAGTTGCAGTCAGAGCGGTAGTCAGCAGACATTTAAAAAAGAGCCCCTGAAACAGCACTGACAGACTTATTTAGTACATGGTGTGAATTTCCCCTTGAGAATCAATAAAATTGTATCTTAATTAGTGATAGACCGATATGGTTTTTTCAGGGCCGATACCGATACCGATTATTAGTAGTCAAGGAGGCCGATAACCGATATTTGGGGCCGATATTCATTTGCAGTAAACGTGAAAATATTGGCGTCAAAATTTTGAATAATACAAACTCCAACACTTAACTTTGTTTAAATGCCTTTAAGCATATGTTTATTAACAGCTTTTCAGATTTGCAACATGTTTAAGGTTTTTTTTTTCTTAGACATCTTAGACATGTTATTTTATCTTTCACTTATCTTTGTTTTAAGTTCAAACAAAAACAAAAAGTGCAGGGAGTTCCCAGGGTCAGCAGCATCTCTTATAAAGTTAACTGAAATTTGAAATAAATAAATAAATAGCTTCCTGAAGTTTTATAAAGTAAATAAAACAAAGTTGATTAAAATTTGCACAGAAATGTGAGTCTCAAATCAATTAGTAGTCCCAACTGAGCAGCACCAGATTGTGGTGCAAAAAGCAGAGTTGTTCAGTGTGTGTGAGCACTGTGCATACACAGCTTTCACTGCTGATTGGTTGTTGCCGTGGCTATGGTGCTGTGGGCGGGACAATGGTGGAGACAGCATAGTGACTGCAGACAGAGAGGCGCGGCTGCATCAGAGCCAAAATAACCCAGTTTTAAATTGAGCTGTCAGATTAAAAAAAAACGGCCGATGTCGATATGCGTCAAAATGCCGAATATCAGCACCGATAATCGGTCTATCCCTAATCTTAATACTGTGTAAAGGTAATCTACTTTTTTTCAATCTTGAAATGATTTGTAAGATTCAATTTTTCAGATTGAAAGAAGGGCTAGGCGATATGGGAAAAAATCATATCACAATATGATTTTTCATATCAGTCAATATCGATATATATCCCAATATAAATTAAATCACTATTTCTGTTGAACTTAGAGCTTCCTTTTACTCCTGAGTGAGATGTGAAGATACCATAAGGTCAATTTTAGGGCTGCCCCCTAAATGTTGACTATTTGATGCCTCAGTCAGAAAGACCCTGATTCAACTCACAGAATGTCAGTGGACAAGTTGTTAAACTTTTTTTTAGCTGCCTCTCAGTTCACACACAGAGCACTGCAGGAGCAACAGAGCGACAGGCTGTAAACTTTACGGACACNGATCAGAGCCAGAATGGTGGCCCACACTTCCTGCTTCACCTAATTCACAATCAGATGTCAGTGTATTTTCAGCCAGGTGATGACTATATAATATTCCCGTATAATTCTAAAACAGCCCTATTATTAATTTGTGTTATTATTTTTGACAGTAACCCACCGATGCAGGTTTTGGCTTCTCCACCTCGTCGCTGGTCTTTCCCAGTGCAGCAGCCAGAGCTGGATCCAAAACCCAGCAGCCAGACGCCTTCTGGAGGGAGACCAACTGCAGCAAAGGGTCTCTGGATGGCTGCTTGATCATGGTGCCTTCAGTTTCTCCAGCATTTGAGTCTGAAGAAAAAATGTACAGAAAGTGCAAAGATAAAATTATCCCTATAGATCATTCTACTGCTATGAGGCTGATCTTTTGTTTGTTTGTTTTTCAGTGGGGTGTATATTGCAGGTGAGACCATTTGAGCAGCTAGTACATTTCTGAGGTGAAAATCGATGTTAGTGCAAAGATGAAATAATCTTTGTGGACTATTATACTGGTATGCATTTTGATCATGCGTGTTTATATCTGATGCTGAGATAGTGATGTGTAAATACGGTAGTTTCACCACACTTGCAGATTTTTCAGCTATTGAAAAAAGATGTAAAGTGTTTTACTTGCTAAGACACATTCTAATGGTTCTCCTGCTTGTTAGGAGCATACACATGCCTCCAGTTCACACCAGTTCATTCAGTGTTTATCCATTTACTGTACTTACAAAAATACACACGTGTGATCCACTTCCCTTTAGCTTTTTACTTACAGTTCACACTGGCTGGACCATCATGGAGCAATGGAGCAGCAGGTGGTCTTTTCATGGCACTCTTTTTTATATTACCTTTAAAAAATGCATTGTGGTCAAGACAAAAATCTTAACTAAACTACTGTGTTCTGAGCTTATTACACCAACTCACAAGCCATTACAAGCATTTTTACAATGTACATGTTGTTAAATAATATTTAAAAAGTCACAAAATATGTGCACTAGCTCAAATTTCTTCATTTGCTGCTCTGGGTAACTGCCACTGTCAGTGACTAACAAAGCATAACAGAGCCAAAACAACTATTACTGCACAGTAATTCACATTAAAGCTGCAAAAAAAGAAAGAAGAGCGATTCTTGTTGTTCAATGTTTACATCAATTTACTGTATTTATAGAAATACACAGATGTGTGTTCTACTCGCATTCAGCTTTCTACTTACATGTCAAACCCAAACTGACCGGAGTACCAAAGCCGTGCACAGCACCGATGTGTGATTGGATGGCAAAAACTTGGAAGATAATAATAATCATTAAAAAACGCATGTGTAAAACAAAAAACAACTACTAAAACAACTACTGTACTGTACAGTATTTAACATTATAGCTGCAGAAATCTAGAAATAAGAATTTGTTTTTTGTTCAGTGTTTATCAGTTTACTGTAAAATACACAAATCTGTGTTCCACTCCCATTCAGCGTTTTACTTACATGACACACCGGCTGGAGAGCCCTGCAGTAGGCCCATAGCTTTAAGATAAAAAAAAAAAAAAAAAGTATTGTCAAGACAAAAATCTTAACTAAACTAGTGTCCTCTCACTCAAAGTACTTCAAAGTAATTCTTAAAATGTATAAGTTGTTAAATAATATTTTTAAAAAGTCACAAAAATTTGTAATAGGTCAACTTTCCTCACTTTGTTAGTGACTAACAAAGTATAACGTAACCAAAACAACTCTTACTGTACAGTATTTCACATCAAAGCTGGAATAAAAATATTTTAAAAGAGCAATCTGCCGCAAAAATGTGTTATTTTGTTCACTGTTTACATCAGTTTACTGTATTCATAGAAATACAAAGATGTGTTCCACTCCCATTCAGCTTTTTACTTACAAGCATCAAAGGCCGGTAATGATCTATGCATACGCCTGCCATAACGGATTCCCATCACTTCAAGATTTAAAAAACAGAAAAAGTGTGAGGTGACAACATTACATGACAATTAGTAAATCTGGTTTCTGAGATTATTACAATGACTTACAACAAGTAGTTAGAATATTCAAGTTGTTCAAATATCCAAAATAGATTTTTATAAAGTGAAAGCAGGAAACTATTGTGCTTCTGTATCTTTAGCATTATGCTACTACACCAATGAGCCTAAACATTATGACCACTCGCAGATGAAGCAAATAAGGATGATTATCTCATAACAACAGTGCATGACTGGGACAGCAACTGAACAGTCAGTTCCCATATTCAGCATATTGGATGCAGGGGAAATAGGCAGGTATAAAGAACTGAGAGAGTTTGACAAGAACCAAATCGTTTTGGCCAGACGACTGGGTCAAACCATCTCCAAAATGGCAGGGCTTCTGGAAAGCTCCCAGTTGGCAGTGAATGATCTGAGGAGAACAAACCACAAACCAGTGACAGGGTGTTGGGGGATTTGCTAGAACAGGTCTGATCTGTGGTGGCTCCACCACATAACTCACAGGACTTAAAGGATCTGCTGCTAACGTCTTGGTGACAGACACCTCAGGGTACCTTCAGAGGTCTTGTAGAGTAGAGTTAGAGGGTCAGAGCTGTTGTAGCAGCATGCAAAGGACCATGAACACATCAGACAGAGGTGGTCAAAATGTCTTGGCTCATCAGTGTATCAGTCATGGTCAGTTATTATAACTTTAAAGCAGTATTAGTTTCTCAGTTGCTGTTGGAAAAACACTCACTGGGTATTGGAACATCTCTCCGCACCAGAGGTCCTTGAATCGGCTCGTTGTTGCCTTTGTTGACAGCAATGAAGGCAGTGAAGGAGCTGCTCACTCCTGATTGGACACTGAGCTCCACCACCTTCTCCTTCACTCCTCCATCTTGCTGTCCTCTGTGCTCTCTCTCCTCCATCTCCAGGGAACGAATCAGAGTACGAGCACCCAACCTGTGGACTGTTAGTCTGCAGACAGAGGAGAGGAG
>BRZM01000304.1:0-39544 GCA_033238685.1 Lates japonicus | reverse complement strand
ATTATTTGGACACCTCTCGTCAGTAAGATAAACAACTAGGAGGAGAGTTTACACATAAGTTACACAACATGACATCCAGAGACATAGAAGCATGTGCTGAAAGTCATTCATCTAATTCTATATGAGTGTCAAAACACTGCTGTAGTAATACAACTGTTTTTTATGGTTAAGTGTAAAGAACAAGGCAAAGTTAAGTATGACCTTCAAACAAACAAATTAACCTATGTGTGTGTGTGTGTGTGTGTATTACTTGTCTGGGCTGACTGGGAATGCAGGGCTGGCTGTAAATATGTTTAATCGGCTGCAGGATCTCTGTTCCTCCCAGATTAGAGTCCATCACCGCAACTTTCTTCAGAGCCTCCTCCATGGTCTTCTGGCTGTACTTCACACTCTTACTGTCATCACACAAATGCATGAACACGTGCACCAATACAAACACACATGTAATGTACAAGCATTAACAAGAAAGACATGAAGGCATTTGTTGGACTGAGTGACATGAGGGAGTGACTTACCGGAACAGGTGTTTATAAGTGTCACCAAAACTGTAGATGTTGAAATAGCAGCCCATTGGTAAGCTCTTCAACAGGAGCAGTAGAGTATCCTGAAGGAAGGAGAGAACAGACAGTGAAGGTTACTGTGTGAGAGGAACACTAGGAAAGATTTTATGTTAGAATTAATACATAATAAATACCCTGGCACTGCTAATGCGAGTCTGACGACTCTTGCTGTTGTTCATACGCGAACCCATACTCCCAGATCGATCCATCAAGAACACAAACTCTCCACACAAGGAAACTGAAGACATCACAGACTGGGGGAACTCAGGGTACAGGCTCAGCATCACTACTGATCACCCATCAGAGTGCCTGAAACGCATATTATTTATTCAAACATATGAACCTAGTTGAGAGTGAAAAGAATGAACTTTAAAGTAAATACTCACTGGATGCACTCACCAGGCTTTGCAGAGGCCTGTCCTGCCTCCACCACAGCAGGGCTGGTGGGCATCTTTAAGTTGAATCAGCAGTTCACTCATAGTCAAACTTAACCTGCAGCCAACTTGACCCGGTAAAGTCACAAAATACACTATTAATATCAACAACTTATATTTTGTCCTCACTCATCGAGGGAACAACAGCAGCAGACATTAGCAGTCTACCTACCGTGGCCTGGGTCTGCTCATATGTTGAGGTATCGGAGAGGGTCCAGGGAACAGCGACTCTACTTTAGGACTGGACGAGGTGAGAGGACACTCGGCAAAAAGACAGACTGTAGGAACCAGAGAGGTTGGAACAGAAGTCACCTGACGCTGGCACCTTTTCACTACCCAGCACAACATCAGACAAGTTAGAGATGGTGTGACTAAAGATATTACACACAGAAATCCTTTAGTTTATGTGCAACTCTGAATGACACAGAGAGACGAAGCAAAATAAAGTGCAATTGCAATAGTACTGGCAGGGCTATCAAATACACAACCTTTAGTGGATGTAAACAAGAAGCACAAATGCAGAATAACATCACCATCCAAAAACATTTCACAGTTGCTG
The DNA here is from genome assembly GCA_033238685.1 of Lates japonicus. Taxonomy (NCBI): domain Eukaryota; kingdom Metazoa; phylum Chordata; class Actinopteri; family Centropomidae; genus Lates; species Lates japonicus. The sequence goes on along the minus strand of BRZM01000304.1, from coordinate 37,991 downwards.
CAATTTGAAAGAGCAACAGTGAATGTGAAAACGTAGAATTTACCCAAGACTGTTTACAGCTGAATTTTCCAGACACTGTGTTCTCTGTATAATAGACATACGAGCCATTAATATACTCCTAGGCATGTAACTGCTCTAACAAAACACTAGTTTTGTAGTGTCAATATTGATTTCATCCTCAAAAATCCCAGATCCCAGGCTCCAGCCTGTAAAAGAAGCATTTAGGTGTTCTGACAGTGTATTTGCACAATGGCGTTTATCTTCCACCAGTCTGTGTGGCGGTAACAGACAAGACCATTTCTTTATGTGCACTAAATTAAAAAAGTGTTTCCTACCTGTGGTTCATAGCGGTTGAGCACAGGCAGACAGAACTCAACTGCCATCACTGCACAGCCAGCTCAGTGATGACTCCAGCCTGATGGAGGCGCCTTCCTGGAGGCAGAGACTGCCCACACTCAGAGAGAATATCAATATGGGACCTGCTCACTTCCGGCAATAGGAAGGCCTGCTGACCGGAGCTCAGCGTCATCATACTCCTCCGAGCCTGGTTACAGACAACATTCACTGTGTTGACTGTTTCTTTTCAGGATCCATTATAGTGAGCGAGCCTTTACTGTCTAGCTCACCTGCTGCTTCTCTTCACCAGCTACAATCTGTGTCTGTCCAATCAGCATTGAAATGACAGCCAGCTGCAGTATTCGTGTGTGTGAGGGCGCACAGCTCTTAATGGTTTGTCCTCCTTGCTCCTCATAGTTCAGAGTGGAGACCACTGGGGTGTTGAGCGGTCTCACCAGCTCCACACCCTCGTGCGTTCTTCAGAGTGAACTGACGGAGAAATGTGAGTAGAAACATTACACCCACAAAGAGTTGATTACCCTTATAATAACGCAGATGATACTTGATGATACTTAATTAACAAAACAGTTATTAACATTTTTTGTCCCTCCTTGTTCACAAAGTATGTAATTGGTTTTGATTAGTATGTTCCTTTGTTGCCTTGTGTGGCCCAAACACAGACTTGCATTAAACAAATATCTGCACTATCACCCTCATTTTCCTGATTAGCAGAGCAAAATCAAATATACAACACCAAAACACCACTTTAAATGTAAGTGACACTGTTAATTTCACAGCGAACTAAACACTTAACAAAAGAAACCCTTGAAGTCCGTCATTGGGTTTGAATGTAGAAGAGAGAAAGTTTGGATTTGATGTTTGTGAACATCTTTACCTGGTTGCTTCTGGACAGTTAGCAGACCACAGCAGCTCATCTTTGTACCTCTGTAACAGACAACAACCAATGAGAGTTACATTTGCCCAACCCATTTTCTCACGTAAACATTATTGTATTGTATTAATGTATTTATCTAGTTTATATATTGTATCCTTGTCTCATATTACATTTAAAATATTGCTTTTTTAAAAGTCACAAAACAGTTTTTTGGTGATGCCACAGGCAGTTTGGCAACGACGTCATGAGCTGTTCGCTGTAGGTTTCACTGAATTACAGCATTTTAAATTCATTTCGAACCGTTAACGAGCAGTGGTGGAAACAAATAAAAAAAACTGTGCTGCGGAATACAAAAAGGACCTTACCTTTATTAAAAACCAAGTATTTCTTCCTGAGCAATACGATTACGACCTGGTGGGGATGCGCGCACGCCCACACACACCCGTCCACCCTCACTAACATGTACACACCCTTATTCCCACTAATCCTGCGCTATTCCACTTGTTCCGTATCAGATCTCGTCTAAAACCTCTGGAGATTTCCGGCGGATGTTCCTCTGGGCGGATGGAGTCTCTCCGTCTCTCTCTTTAATTTTGTGATATATAAATGCCTACCTTTGAAGAGACAGATGTTTCTGTCCGGGACAGTCTGTGGCAGTTTCCCTGCAGATATGATCAAGAACAGGAGGACAGGTTTGTGCAGCTGTGTACACATTGACACACGTAAATGACCAGAACTGTAATTCGTTGGTCACGCCTAAGATGTACACTTGATTCAATTAGAAACATCAGGTGGGTGGTGCTTGTATTGCACTGTTGCAGTTTCCCCAGTTTCAACTGCCTCAGTGCCCATCTGCAGCAAACAACTATAACTACATAAAATAAACTGCTCACAGACTCCTGCTTTACTAAACAAATTCAGTTTTAAAAAGAGGTCTAATAGTCTGCCCATAAACAATGTTACATTTTCTTAAATGTTTAGCAAATGTCTGTCCTTCTGTCTCACTGTGTTTCTTAACAATTTCAGCTCTTTGCATTATCAATAAAAGGTGAAAGTCAAAATCACAGGGCACCATGTGGATATTTGTAAAAGTCAAAGTGCTATCCCAGTAGGTTTTCTGAGTGAAAAGAGAAAAATTGAAAAGATTTTGCCACTGTTGTGAGATCAATCAAATTCAGAGAAATCTGTCACATTATTGATGTCATGTCTTATTACAACTGTTCTAAGAAAAATCTCCAAACACACACAGCAATAAAAATACATGGAATAGAGGTTTTTATTCATAACCACACAACCACGCAGCAATTTTGCTTTACAGAAAGATTTAATGCAATTTGAGGGCTGAGGGCACTATAGATGCTAACTGGGCACCAGACAGACAATTAAGTCTGTCATTAATAACTCGGGGATGCAGTTTAGGCCTAATGTCTCTGTGTAAACCACATTATTCACCTAAATTCAGGATAAATCAGTCTAATCTTTGAACAAAAATGTCACAAAACCACTTCCATACCTCATCCTTTTGTTCATTAAAAATGAAAAACATTTAATCAAAACAAAGAGTTAAAATGTCCCATTACTTATTCTTGCACAGTCCTCACATATATCAGTCTATTAAACAACAGTTAATTATCAAAATGTCACAAAAAGGATCGATCAATATAACTGAATGGTTTGTGTGTGAGAGTGTGTGTCAACTGGAGTGTGTATTGAAGAGTGGGAAGAGTCCAGGCTGGGAAAAAAAGTTAATGTGACACACGGGGGTAAATATGAGACAGTCTGGTGCTCTTAAAGTGGGGAGAGCAGTTCATTTTTCTTAGTCGAGCGCTCATGAGGAAGAGGATGGAGATTATTTCTTGGTTGGCAGTTGGGAGATTTTAAAGGGGCCAGTTATTCATCGACAGATAAAAAGCAACATTAAAGGCTTAAAAGCAGAGGAACATTTGCATATGTTTGTGCTGTTGCATGATTGATGGATAGATGAAGTGCAGTGCAAGTATAATGAGGACAATAAGACACAAAATTTCCACGGGCTTTATTGTGTTTTAATCCTCGACGATTTTCTTGATGTGTGTAATAACTGCAGTGCAGTGTTATATATGGTTTTTAATCATCAAATAAATTTGATCAATCAATATCAATCACCAGACGCAAGCTAACTTTTTTCTGTGTCAGTCATTCTCCATTGAGTGAAGTGCAATAAAGTTTAATGTTGATGAAGCACAATAAACACCACAGGGTGGAGTAAAGCCTCTGTGGACCAATCCCAAAGAGAAATCAGTTTCATTAAAACCTCAGAGCCCCAGGACATCTCTCTGCACCGCGCAACCTAACAGTGTATTTCCAGCTTCCACACACTCTGCCACACATGGTGCTGGAAAAAAGAAAACACAATAGAAACAAGACTGAGTATATAAGCAAACAGCTGATTCTAACCATTACTCACTGTTAAAAACAGCATTTTATTATTATTATGATTATTACCATTCTGAGCACGGAGCCATGACACAGCCTTCATAGCCAGAAGCTCCCACTCCTCCTTAGCATCCATCTTGAAACCATGAAGCCAGATCAGAGCCAGAATGGTGGCCCACACTTCCTGCTTCACCTAATTCACAATCAGATGTCAGTGTATTTTCAGCCAGGTGATGACTATATAATATTCCCGTATAATTCTAAAACAGCCCTATTATTAATTTGTGTTATTATTTTTGACAGTAACCCACCGATGCAGGTTTTGGCTTCTCCACCTCGTCGCTGGTCTTTCCCAGTGCAGCAGCCAGAGCTGGATCCAAAACCCAGCAGCCAGACGCCTTCTGGAGGGAGACCAACTGCAGCAAAGGGTCTCTGGATGGCTGCTTGATCATGGTGCCTTCAGTTTCTCCAGCATTTGAGTCTGAAGAAAAAATGTACAGAAAGTGCAAAGATAAAATTATCCCTATAGATCATTCTACTGCTATGAGGCTGATCTTTTGTTTGTTTGTTTTTCAGTGGGGTGTATATTGCAGGTGAGACCATTTGAGCAGCTAGTACATTTCTGAGGTGAAAATCGATGTTAGTGCAAAGATGAAATAATCTTTGTGGACTATTATACTGGTATGCATTTTGATCATGCGTGTTTATATCTGATGCTGAGATAGTGATGTGTAAATACGGTAGTTTCACCACACTTGCAGATTTTTCAGCTATTGAAAAAAGATGTAAAGTGTTTTACTTGCTAAGACACATTCTAATGGTTCTCCTGCTTGTTAGGAGCATACACATGCCTCCAGTTCACACCAGTTCATTCAGTGTTTATCCATTTACTGTACTTACAAAAATACACACGTGTGATCCACTTCCCTTTAGCTTTTTACTTACAGTTCACACTGGCTGGACCATCATGGAGCAATGGAGCAGCAGGTGGTCTTTTCATGGCACTCTTTTTTATATTACCTTTAAAAAATGCATTGTGGTCAAGACAAAAATCTTAACTAAACTACTGTGTTCTGAGCTTATTACACCAACTCACAAGCCATTACAAGCATTTTTACAATGTACATGTTGTTAAATAATATTTAAAAAGTCACAAAATATGTGCACTAGCTCAAATTTCTTCATTTGCTGCTCTGGGTAACTGCCACTGTCAGTGACTAACAAAGCATAACAGAGCCAAAACAACTATTACTGCACAGTAATTCACATTAAAGCTGCAAAAAAAGAAAGAAGAGCGATTCTTGTTGTTCAATGTTTACATCAATTTACTGTATTTATAGAAATACACAGATGTGTGTTCTACTCGCATTCAGCTTTCTACTTACATGTCAAACCCAAACTGACCGGAGTACCAAAGCCGTGCACAGCACCGATGTGTGATTGGATGGCAAAAACTTGGAAGATAATAATAATCATTAAAAAACGCATGTGTAAAACAAAAAACAACTACTAAAACAACTACTGTACTGTACAGTATTTAACATTATAGCTGCAGAAATCTAGAAATAAGAATTTGTTTTTTGTTCAGTGTTTATCAGTTTACTGTAAAATACACAAATCTGTGTTCCACTCCCATTCAGCGTTTTACTTACATGACACACCGGCTGGAGAGCCCTGCAGTAGGCCCATAGCTTTAAGATAAAAAAAAAAAAAAAAAAGTATTGTCAAGACAAAAATCTTAACTAAACTAGTGTCCTCTCACTCAAAGTACTTCAAAGTAATTCTTAAAATGTATAAGTTGTTAAATAATATTTTTAAAAAGTCACAAAAATTTGTAATAGGTCAACTTTCCTCACTTTGTTAGTGACTAACAAAGTATAACGTAACCAAAACAACTCTTACTGTACAGTATTTCACATCAAAGCTGGAATAAAAATATTTTAAAAGAGCAATCTGCCGCAAAAATGTGTTATTTTGTTCACTGTTTACATCAGTTTACTGTATTCATAGAAATACAAAGATGTGTTCCACTCCCATTCAGCTTTTTACTTACAAGCATCAAAGGCCGGTAATGATCTATGCATACGCCTGCCATAACGGATTCCCATCACTTCAAGATTTAAAAAACAGAAAAAGTGTGAGGTGACAACATTACATGACAATTAGTAAATCTGGTTTCTGAGATTATTACAATGACTTACAACAAGTAGTTAGAATATTCAAGTTGTTCAAATATCCAAAATAGATTTTTATAAAGTGAAAGCAGGAAACTATTGTGCTTCTGTATCTTTAGCATTATGCTACTACACCAATGAGCCTAAACATTATGACCACTCGCAGATGAAGCAAATAAGGATGATTATCTCATAACAACAGTGCATGACTGGGACAGCAACTGAACAGTCAGTTCCCATATTCAGCATATTGGATGCAGGGGAAATAGGCAGGTATAAAGAACTGAGAGAGTTTGACAAGAACCAAATCGTTTTGGCCAGACGACTGGGTCAAACCATCTCCAAAATGGCAGGGCTTCTGGAAAGCTCCCAGTTGGCAGTGAATGATCTGAGGAGAACAAACCACAAACCAGTGACAGGGTGTTGGGGGATTTGCTAGAACAGGTCTGATCTGTGGTGGCTCCACCACATAACTCACAGGACTTAAAGGATCTGCTGCTAACGTCTTGGTGACAGACACCTCAGGGTACCTTCAGAGGTCTTGTAGAGTAGAGTTAGAGGGTCAGAGCTGTTGTAGCAGCATGCAAAGGACCATGAACACATCAGACAGAGGTGGTCAAAATGTCTTGGCTCATCAGTGTATCAGTCATGGTCAGTTATTATAACTTTAAAGCAGTATTAGTTTCTCAGTTGCTGTTGGAAAAACACTCACTGGGTATTGGAACATCTCTCCCAGCACCAAGGGTCCCTTGAATCGGCTTTCGTTGTTGCGCTTTGTTGACAGCAGCAATGAAGGCAGTGAAGAGCTACTCCTCCCTGATTGGACACTGAGAGCTCACCACCTTCTCCTTCACTCCTCCATCTTGCTGTCCTCTGTGCTCTCTCTCTCCATCTCAGGGAACAGATCAGGTCAGGCACCCAACCTGTGGACGGTAGTCTGCAGACCAGAGGAGGGAGAAAACACTGGAGGGCTAGGTGGGGAATATAGACATATGGATTTGTCTAAGTAATTATGTAGTAAGTCTAAAATATCAATAACAAACATTAATGTCACTTTTGGTCCAATTTTGACCTTCATACTGTGAGGAGACAGTGTGAATAGATAGGCTACACAAGAACCCAGGAAAAAACAAACAAACAAAAAAACCCTGGTCCTCGTCAGAGTTAAAAGTTACCTGTGTCCTCCTCAGGTTTGAGACTGAAGTGGAGCTGGTTGAGAGGGATGACTAAGCCGAACTGCTGCTTCACCATCACAGCCCTCTGCTGCATCTGAACTCTGAGAAAACGTACACTTTTTACAAAACAAGTGTATCTTCATAGTACAGACAAAATCACTGCTAATAATATTTTTCAAACCAGAGATGTTTTCACTTTATGTGATTTGGTACCTCTACCTACCTGTCAGTGAGCTGGGCATAAATCCAGTGACCTTTGACCCTGGAAAAGTGCTGTGATTGGTGGAGAGAGCAGTGACAGACACTCCCTTTGGTAAATCCCAGGTAACTGAGATGTCCTCACTGCTGGCTGCAGAGCAAATCTCCAGTGACTGCATCACCTGGTGGAAAAAAACTCAGTTTCTAGTTGGGAGAGGCACTGACGCACACTTCCCTGGAACTGTAGGTTCTGTACCAATAAAAATGTGCTGTGCACTGTTTAACTTGACTGTTTTCTGTATTTAATATTATTCTTACTTTGGGTTGCATCTGTCAGTCCCTGTGTGATGAACTGGCGTGACCTCCTCCTTCCTTCTTAGCAACCATTGATAAAACAGAGCTGGCCTTCTAATCAAAGGAGCTTACAATACAGTATTTTATTTTTTAACACACACAGAACTACAACATAGGACATACATGAGTGTGTTTTTGTTTTCACCTGTGAGAACCACCGTTCTTGCCATAATTTATCACCTCTTTGGTGTTGGACACCTCTCCGTCCAGTAAGACAAACAACTAGGGAGGAGAGTTTACACATAAGTTACACAACATGACATCCAAGACATGAAGCATGTGCTGAAAGTCATTCATCTAATTCTATATGAGTGTCAAAACACTGCTGTAGTAATACAACAGTTTTTTATGGTTAAGTGTAAAGAACAAGACAAAGTATGACCTTCAAACAAACAAATTAACCTATGTGTGTGTGTGTGTGTGTATTACTTGTCTGGGCTGACTGGGAATGCAGGGCTGGCTGTAAATATGTTCAAGCGACTGGGATCTCTGTTCCTCCCAGATTGGCGTCCATCACATAACTTTCTTCAGAGGCCTCCTCCATGGTCTTCTAATGGTCCCTCTTACTGTCATCACCTGAAGTAGCGAACGCACAGCCACCAATACAAACACACATGTAATGTACAAGCATTAACAACAAAGACATGAAGGCATTTGTTGGACTGAGTGACTCGCGGGAGTGACTCACGGGAAGATGTGTTCATAACTGGACCCCAAACTGTAGATGTTGAAATAGCAGCCATTGAGTAGCTCTTCAACAGGAGCAGTAGAGTATCCTGAAGGAAGGAAGAACAGACAGTGAGGTTACTGTGAGAGGAACACTGGGAAAGGTCTATGTTAGAATTATTACATAATAAATACCCTAACAATCGTGTTTCTTACGCTTTGTCGTTAAGCAAGACAACCATACTCTGGTCGATCCAATAAGCACAAACTCTCCACATGAGCAACTGAAGGCCTTATACAGACTGGGGAACTCAGAATTGGGCTCAACATCACTACTGGATCACCACATCAAATTGCCTGAAGCCACAAGAGAAGACACAAAAATGACCACAAATCTGGCCTTCACCGGCCCAATCAATACATGCAACGAGGATAGTCTTGTTTCAAGCTGGTAACAACTTCACTGATGTGCACTCACCAACAGAGCTTTGCGACCTGCCCTCCCACCACAGGAGTGGGCTGGTGGGCATCTTTGGCAATAAATCAACAGTTCAACATCCCTGTCAAACTTGTGTCCTACAGCCAACTTGATACCAGTTCACAAAATACACTCATTAATATCAACAACACTTATATTTGTTCACTACTGAGGAACAACCACACAGCCAGGCTGCTGGCAGTCCTACCGTGGCTGGGTCTGCTCTGTGTTGGTACTGAAGGGTCCAGGGAACAGCTGGACTCTACTTTAGAGACTGGACGAGGAGAGGACACTCGGGCAGAAAAAGACAGACTGTAGGGAACCAGAGAGGCTGGAACAGAAGTCACCTGGACGCTGGCACCTTCACTACCTGTACACAACATCAGACAAGTTAGAGATGGTGTGACTAAAGATATTACACACTGAAATCTTTTAAGCAGCTGAAAGCCTTTGGTCCAGCTGATTCTTTGTTACTCAGGGCAAATAAAATCTTTTGCTGAGAAAATGACATTTTACACCAAGGATACAAGGATTTAAGTGTTCTGATAGTATATTTGCACAATGGCTTTTAAGAAATGCATTTCCTACCCTGGTTCATAACGGTTGAGCACAGCAGGCAGACAGAACCTCAGCCGTCATCCCAGCCTGCACAGCCAGCTCAGTGGCGTACTCCACCCTGATGGAGGCGCTCTCTCCTGGAGGCAGACTGCCCACCTCCAGAGAGAGAATATATCTGGACTCTCCTCCTCCAATAGGAAGGCCTGCTGACGGAGCTCAATGGCGATACATCATACTCCTCCCGAGCCTGGAGCACAGACACAACATTCACTGTGTTGACTGTTTCTCCAGATCCATTATAGTGGCGAGCAGCACTGTTTCAGCTCACCTGCTGTTTCTCCTTCACCTCCCAGCCTGATCTGTGTCTGTCAGTAAGCAGCACTGAAATGACAGACAGCTGCATCTTGGGCAGAGGGAGACAAAAAACAGCCTCTAATGGTTTATCCTCCTTGTTCTCATAGTTCAGAGTGGAGACCACTGTAGCCACATGGTCCCTCACCTCCAGCTCCACCTCAATGCTCTTCAGAGGAACTGACGGAGAAATGGAGTAGAAACATTACAAATCTACAAAGAGTTGATTACCCTTATAATAATCAGTGATGATACTTGATGATACTTAATTAGTCAAAACAGTTATTAACATTTTTTGTCCCTCCTCTTGTTCATGAAAGTGTATACTCGGTTTGATTAGTAAAGTTCGCTTTATACCTTGTGGCCCAAACACAGACTTGCATAAACAAATATCTGCACTATCACCCTCATTTTCCTGATTAGCGAAACAAAATCAAATATACAACATAAAACACCACTTTAAATGTAAGTGACTGTTAATTTCACATGTGAACTAAACACTTAACAAAGAAACCATGAAGTCCGTCATTGGGTTTGAATGTAGAAGAGAAAAGTTTGGATTTGATGTTTGTGAACTTATCTTTACCTAGTTGCTTCTGGACAGTTAGCAGACCACAGCAGCTCATCTTTGTACCTCTGTAACAGACAACAACCAATGAGAGTTACATTTGCTAAAAACGTTATATTTGCATTGATGTCTCATTTAAACTGCACCAAGTTTCTCTTCTCACTCTAGCAACAGTACGATTATGACCGGTCGAGGATGCGCATATTTCCAGTAATCTTGCTGTTCCCCCCTTCCGGTTTTTGATTTCGTCTACAGCTTCTTTTTTCTGACAGAAATGTTCCTCTGAGATAGGATAAAAAAAGAGTAATTTTCTGCCAGAGTGCGTCGTCACCTTGTACAACTTGCAGAAACACACAGTAGAAATGCTTACCTTTGAAGAAACAGGTAGTTATATTCTGGATAGTTTGGGGTATTTTCCCCCGTAGATGTGTTCAGGAACAGGTCTATGCAGCTGCGAACAAACACTGTTCCACACAGAAATAATAAGCTTTTTTCTGTCACGCCTCAGAGGTACACTTGTCACATCTCACGGAGACGCACCAGGTGGGTGGAGCTTGCATTGTACAGTTTTAGTTTATACTTTGCGACTTCCTCATTGGCCAACTACAGTAAATAAACTGCTCACAGACTCCTGCTTTACCAAACAAATTAAGCGTTAGTTTTAAAAAGAGGTGTCCTGATAGTCTGCCTGAGTATCAAACCTATCAGCAATGTGTGTGTTTAGTGTGTTTATATTTTCTTAAATGTTCAGTAAACGTCAGTCCCTGTCTCCACGTTTCTTGACCATCTTAACTCCTTGTAATATCAGCTGGGGAAGTGTAGTTATCATTGTAGACAGGTAATGTGTACATGAGACAGTGAAATGAGGCTATAACAGGAGTATTTTATCAACTACTGAGTCAAAACCTAGATACTTTTTACCGTCTTGACGAGACTCCTGCAGTATTTAGCACTCAATATGAACAAATAAGCCAAGGGACATGGTTCAGCTTTTCAGAAAGACTGATAAAAAAAAACAACTTATGAGGTCACTATGTGGTGTATAAATTTTAGTCATACTTAAGACTCTGAAATAAAAAGGCAGAGGGTAAATATAGTGCACTACATACAGTTTGCATTATTTGAGTTCACTGCATGATGAAATGAGCTGACCTTATATTTGAACCTCTCTGCACAACTCCTCTAATTTAGCTAACCTTTGTCCAAGTTTAATTGATTTAGGTAAAAAACAGTTTCAGATAAAAAGCAACATTAAAGGCTTAAATACAGAAGAACATTTCCATATGTTTGTGCTGTTGCATGATAGATGGATGGACCAATCCCAAAGAGAAGTCAGTTTCAGTAAAACCTCAGAGCCCCAGGACATCTCTCTGCACCTCGCAACCTAACAGTGTATTTCCAGCTTCCACACACTCTGCCACACATGGTGCTGGAAAAAAAGAAAACACAAAAGAAGCACGACTAAGTATAAAAGCAAAGCAGTATAAATAACAGCAGCTCAGCACTTATTATTATGATTATTACCATTCTGAGCACGGAGTCATGACACAGCCTTCATAGCCAGAAGCTCCCACTCTTCCTTAGCATCCATCTTGAAACCATGAAGCCAGATCAAACCCAGAATGGTGGCCCCACTTCTTCACCTAATTCAACAAATCAAAAATGCAGATGACTAAAGCTCACAGTATCTTTGCACTAGGATGTTATTAGCTGCTATGAATAATTTAAAAAACTTATATTTACTTTATATCTTCTGGGTTAACTCATATATATATATATATATATTATTACTTCTTCTACTGTTTATGTGAACACTGTTACCATTTAATACAACAACCTGTCAGGCTGCCTCTTACATTTGAAATAACCCTACCAAGGCAGGCTTTGTCTTCTCCACCTCCTCGCTGGTCTTTCCCAAGTAGCAAGACAGGTCAGCACCCAGCGACCAGGCCTCTGCAATGCTACAACGAGGGTCTGGTGGCTGCTTAGGCTCAGTGTGGGATCCCTGCCAAAGATGCTACAGGGAGAAATCAAATAAAATGGACAGAAAATAATCTGTGTGTGGCTGTATGGATGTGGAAGTTTTATAGGGACTGTATGAAGGTGTGGCAGCAGTCTGTTCCACACACACACACAATAAAAATGGTAAAACATGGCACTTGTTTACTTACTGTTGCTCTGAGGTGAGGCACTCTGTTGACCCTTAAGGCAGGCAATTCTGTTGAACACTGTTGGGAAGAGATTTCAAACAAATCATCAGGATCTCGTTGTTCTTCTTTGTTTATATATATGTATATTTGTATACACACTGCTCTTTTAAACAACTGTACTGGTACTAAACTGGAGATATTGAAGTCATATGGTGTGAATGCCAACATATTTTAATGGACTAGTATTGGCTAAAGTAAAGTCTTTATTTTCTTTACTAAAACTCTACTGTGTTGTGTCCACCTCAGTCTGATGACTTTGCAGCGCTCGCTAGAACAAGTGGGCTCTACAGTGAGAATGTTAAGCATTGGTAATGTTGGTATGTTGTGAAAGTTATTTCAGGTTGCAATGACTCAAAGACTGGTTGGAAAACACACACAAATTGCTTGACACCAACACCATTTAACATTGGCTAGGAGCAGTGTAAATTCTGAAACATTCACATCAGTTAGCAACTTCTCTCATTTAGTTGAATGATATTTCAGTCTGGACCTGCTGATACTGTCAATTGTAAGGCCAGACCTGTTGCTCAGAAGACACATTGCTGTTTTTCAGATGTAGCTTCTTTGGTACTTTGAGCAACAGCAACAAAATTCTGTTCAGCCCTTTGTTTAGAAACCTCCTTTCATAGTTTATGCTGAGTGTGTGCAGGAGTCCTTTAAACTTTTACCTGATTTTCTTCTTTACAGATTTTCTAAGTTTTGAGAAAAGTTGCATTCGACTGAACATCCTTTTGGTAATTGTGGTTATCATTCAAAATCTGCGTATTTTGACATTGCTTGCAAACTTGGAGAAAATACAAAGTACAAACCCATTATAAATCCCATTACAATGGCTCACTGACTCAAGCAGTCATACAGTACCACAGCTGGCCCTGATATAGTTCTAGTATCCAGTCAAGATCCTTAAACTTTAATTGATGCAGGATCAGGGTCAGTAAATAAAACTTCTTGAAATTGATCTTTCAAAAAAGACAATTTGGATACAACAAAATATAAAGTTTGAGATACACTAAACTTTCTATATTTTTACCGTAGCTCGTAAGTGAACTCAAACCCAGGAGGCGCCAATTTCCCTGAAACTATTTCAGGAAGGACATTTTCAAACGCATTTTCATTTGTTTAACATTAATCTATACTCTTACTGTCCCACTCTCCAACATGTTTAGGCAACATTACAATAAAATAACTCATGTAATATCCTAATACAAAATGTAATATTGTTCTTCCGAGAAATCAAATTAACTGTTCTATTAGGTTATACTGTCTTTGTTGTATTCAGAGATGTATGAACTACGTTAAAAAGAAAAAGAAAAATTCCATTAACATATACCAGTAAAATTATTGCATGGATCGTAGTCATAGAGATCATACAGTAACAACAGGCAATCTTTTGAGATAAAACAACAAAAATTATAGGTTGGTAAACAAAAATATCAACCAGTAAACCACAACTTCTTCATCAAGACTACACAAATGGACATTAAAAGACCATAAACATTCTGTAACATTCTAGACCTTCCCCTCTGCATTTACGAAATCAACCAAACATAAACTTATTTATCAAGCAAAATCAAAAATAAAAAGTTGCACATTCATTCACTTCCATTTGTTGAAAACACTGCAGGCTGTTGGAACATCTCTGCACACCAGGGTCCCTTGAATCAGCTTGTTGTTGCCTTTGTTGACAGCAATGAAGGCAATTAACGAAGACTGCTCACTCCCTGATTGGACACTGAGCTCACCAACTTCTTCTTCCTCCCTCATCATGCTGTCCATCATAGTCTGTCTTCCATCTCCGGGGGCAGCGAATCAGAGTCCAAGCACCCAACCTGTGGACTGTTAGTGCAGACAGAGGAAGGGGAGAAAACACAAGGTGGGTTACCTTACATTTCTGAAAACAAAACACAGAGATGTGTCTAGAATAATCCTATCATAGGAATACGCAGATCATGATATGCATAACATTTGAGAATTCGCCTCTTATTTTTAACTAAAATTATAGCTGAAACATCTCTCAATTAAAATTATCTACCCAGTGCACCCAGCACTTCCTTGTCTGATCAAAGCTGGTTACCCTGGTAATATCTCCAGGTTTGAGACTGAAGTGGAGCTGGTTCTCAGGGAGGGATGACCTGCCGGGCTGTACTTCACCGTCCACACAGCCTCTGCTGCATCTGAACTCTGAGAAAACATTACAGTGTTAGAGACCATGTTTGTTAATGTGTTGATATAACTGATTTAAAAAAAATAAAATGAAATCATTTACATTGTCGAGTACCAAATTCAGCCTCAGATACTGAATAGGTGTTTCACTGAGATAGTGTTGCTCTACACCAATAGTGAGCTGGGCATAAATCGTGAACCTTTGACCTGGAAAAAGTGCTGTGGATGGTGGAGGCAGTATTAGACATCGCAGGTAAATCAGGTAACTGAGATGTCCTCCACTGCTGGCTGCAGAGCAAATCTCAGTGACTGCATCACCTGGTGAGGTAGAAGATCAATTTGTCATTCTATATCTTACCAAAAATGTTTTTGTTATACAGACTATAATGTCTTACTTTAGGTTGCATCCTGTCAGTCCCTGTGATGAACTGAGCGTGACCTCCTCCTTCCTTGGCCAACCCATTGATAAGAGCAGAGCTGGCCCCTTCCCCATCCCAAGGAGAAACACCTACAATACAGTATTTTGTTTTAACACACACAGAACTTCTTATGGGACATACTGTGAGTGTGTTTTTGTTTCACCTGTGAGAACCTGAATTCTTCTTCACCAGATTTATCACCTCTTTGGTGTTGGACACCGCTCCGTCAGTAAAGACAAACAGCTGGGGAGGAGATTAAACACAGTAGAGACAGTCTAACAGATATAGTATAAACGCTATGTGTGTATGATTCGTGTGTGTAACCTAAACTGAAATACCACAAAAGTTATTCACTTCAAACGTTCAGCATAATGACTCAAAGAGTTGAACTACACATGCATGAGAGCTGTTTAATTGATCTCCTTCTGTCTATGAGTTTCAAACTAAATCAGGACTGTAATTCAAGTAATTCAGAATAAAGTCTTAGAATAGAAAAGTGCATCCTTCTCTGTTGATGACTGGATTATACACTATATGTACAACCTATGTGTGTGTGTGTGTGTATTACTTGTCTGGGCTGACTGGGAATGCAGGGCTGGCTGTAAATATGTTCAAGTGGCTTCAGGATCTCTGTTCCTCCCAGATTAGCGTCCATCACCTCAACTTTCTTTAGAGCCTCTACCATGGTCTTCTGGCTGTACTTCACACTCTTACTGCCATGAAAAAATACACACAAGTGGACACACATGATTGACATCAACATGCACCAACACATGAATACACACGTACAAGAAGTATTCAAGGCACTACAGAACATTTTTTCAGCTGAATAGGTTAATGGATTGACTTACCGGAACAAGTGTTCATAAGTGTCACCAAAACTGTAGATGTTGAAATAGCAGCCCATTGGTAAGCTCTTCAACAGGAGCAGTAGAGTATCCTGAAGGAAGGAGAGAACAGACAGTGAAGGTTACTGTGTGAGAGGAACACTGGGAAAAGATTCTATGTTAAATTAATACCCATAAATACCTAACTTTTATAAGCGTGTTTCACCTTTCGCTGTCATTAAATGAAAGACAATCCATACTCTGGAATCGTCCAATAAACACAAACTCTCACATGAGGCAACTAAGAAGACATCACAGACTGGGGAACTCAGGTGCAGGCTCAGCATCACTACTGGATCACTTGTCAGGTGCCCGCAAAACACATATTATTTATTCAAACACATGGAACTCAGTTGGAGAGTGAAAAGAATGAACTTTTGGCAAAGTAACAACTTGCTGATAATGCACTCACCAGAGCTTTGCAGAAGCCTGTCCTGCCTCCACCACAGCAGTGGGCTGGTGGGCATCTTTGTAATAAATCAACAGTTCAACATCCCTGTCAAACTTGGCATCACTGCAGCCAACGACCCTGGATTCAAAAAGCCTATATTAATATCAACAACATCTTATATTTGTCCTCCACTACTGAGGGCAACCACACACAACGAACACATTAGCAGTCTACCTACCGTGGCCTGGGTCTGCTCTGTGTTGAGTACTGGAGAGGGTCAGGGAACAGCTGGACTCTACTAGAAGACTGGACGAGGAGGGAGACACTCAGGCAGAAAAGACAGACCCTTGAGGGAACAGAGGCTGGAACAGAAGTCACCTAGACTGGCACCTTTACTACCATACAACATCAGACAGGATTGAGAGATGGTGTGACTAAAGGTCAACCACACACACTGAAATCTTTTAAGCAGCTGAAAGCCTTTGGTCCAGCTGATTCTTTGCTACTCAGGGCAAATAAAATATGTCTTTTGCTGACAATTTTACATCTGCTGGATTTTGATGAATGAACCAATGAATGTGACAGCATACAACTGATCTGCCACAACATTAAAACCACCTGCCTAATACTGCGTAGGTCCCCCTCGTGCCACCAAAACACTGTCCTGTCTGGGCATGGACACAATACCTCTGGGGGTGTCCTGTGGTGTCTGGCACCAGGACACTGGCAGAGTGCTGTTGCCATGGGAGGGTGGGTGCTTGGTCTGCAATAATGTTTAGCTGGGTGGTATGTGTCAAAATAACATCAGGGTGAACATTGCATTGTAACGAGATGATCAGTATTATTCACTTCATCTTCATCTGTTTTAATGTTGTGGCTGATCAGTATAGTAACATGAAAGGTTGTATGAACAATACTACTTATGGATTACTGGATGTCATGACTTGACGCTCAAGTGCCCTAAAATAGTTTTCTTTTCTGTCTTACTTTTTATTTGTCTCTAAATAGTTAGGTAATTCTGTATTACTGTGTCCTAGTATGTGCTGAAAATCCACACTCTTGAGCAAGCTTCAGCAGGTGCTGTTGACAGTTGCTGGAAATATATCAGATGAATTTAGCAATTTACTTCTTGGAAGTGTTGCAAGTTTGCATATTGTGACATACAGAACTCAACCTTTTTGTGACACAAATGCAAAATAAAGGGAACATTCACCCAATATAAACATTTTTCCACAACACAACTGGCAAATGTTGGAAGACTATTTCCAGAGTGTGCTATGTCAGTGTTGTGTCAGTGGTTTATCTTAAGGGTTCCTGGTCAAAGTGTTGGCTGGGTTTTCCTACCCTGTGGTTCATAGCGAGGGTTGAGCACAGCAGGCAGACAGAACCTCAGCCCGTCATCAGCCTGCAGAGCCAGCTCAGTGACGTGCCAGCCTGATGGAGGCGCTCTCTCCTGGGAGCAAACTGCCCACACTCCAGAGAGAGAATATATCTGGACTCTGCTCACTCTCTCCTCCAATGGGAAGGCCTGCGGCCAGACTCAGCCAGCGTCATCATACTCCTCCCGAGCCTGGAGCACAGACACAACATTCACTGTGTTGACTGTTTCTCCAGATCAGTATAGTGAGCGAGCCTTTGTCCAGCTCACCTGCTGTTTCTCCTTCACCTCAGCCCACAATCTGTGTCTGTCAATGGTAACACTGAAATGACAGACAGCTGCATCTCAGGCAGAGAAGACAAAGACAGCCTCTAGTGGTTTGTCTCACTGTTCTCATGGTTCAGAGTGGAACCACCAGCAGCCACATGGTCCCTCACCTCCAGCTCCACCTCAATGCTCTTCAGAGGAACTGACGGAGGAACGACTGATTGTTAGTAGATTTATACATTTTTAATTCTGGTTAGGAAAACTCCTCTCTCACTCCCTGATGACCAAACACTCTCTGGTGGGTATTCAGACACATACCTGGTTCTCTCTGAGGAGTAAACAGACCACAGAAATTTGACATCCCACCTGTGCAACAAGTCACACCTTTATTTTCTGCTGTAGGTAAGAGATAAAATGATGATGAGTTTAAAAAAAATGTTGGCGTTTTTGTTCTGAAGTTACTCTCTTTTCTTGTGAATGTAATCCAAATTCTTAGCTTTACTTTGACCAAGCTGTTCCACATTTGTGTTTTTATTTAATTTATATATTCAAATGTATTTAGTCAGTTCACGAAAAATAACAACAAAAACATGAAGCTGTGATATGAGTAAATGACTGAAACGGGGAACACCTTTGACTAACGTCAATCTTGCTTTAACTGTAAAATTCAAACTAATACACCTCTAAAACAAACTAAAACAGATATGAACCTCTTGCTGTGAATATGATCATTATTCTAACTTAACTAAATAACTGCCCAATCTGTCTTTTTTTTTTTGGCAATAGTAATTAACCTTACAGCTATAGCGCTGCGTTACTATACTAAAGGAATATATTCAAAACCGGAACACCTACCTTTGAAAGCTGACACTCCTGTTTTCGGGGTAGTTACCTTTTGGAGATACAGTGAGACAAACTGTAGGTTTACAAAACAGGAACCATAAACCAGCTGTTGCAACACTAAAATCACAGTCACGCCTCTGCCGTGTGCGCTCGATCTGGTTCACAGGGACACCGGATGTGTGGGCGTTGAGACTCCAATATCAAATATTTTGATGGCGAAATCAAACGTCTTCCTAATAGTTTAAATATGATGATACAGTGCTTGGAATAATCAGCTGTGTCTCATTTGGTCTACGTGCAAAAACACAAAATGTCTCCTACTTCATTTAAAAGTCCATTTTCAGGTTAAATGAACCACAATTTGCTTTCAAACTATGTATGATGTCATAATCCTGCGCAAACTTATCCTGACCTCTGATTTAATATGAGTTCAGATGAACTTTGCCCCTGAGCAGAACTGCAGATACATCTTTCTGCACTGGGAAGATCCAACATCCAAGTGAAGTAAGCTCACCACATTTCTGAGTGGAATAAAATGTCATTTGAATCTGATATATCTTGGGTGCACACACTACTTTCACTATGTTCAGCAGGTGTTTTGCTCTTTTCACTGCCTTTTAAGTCTGTTATTCTAAACATTCTCTATCCATTCTGGGATATTTATAAAAGCACATCTAATGACAAACATTGCAGATGAAGTTGGGTTATAAATGCTGGCAGTATTTTGCTTTGGTCTACTGAATAATTCTATGCAATGTGTCTAAAAACAACAAGTTAAATGAAATTTAAAAGATAAACACACCACCCTCAACAACTTCTGGTCAAGTTTCTAAACAGTTGTTATGAAACAATGTGGCCAGATCTTTAAGCTGTAGATTGAGGTCTGGCCTGCAAGACAAATGCAGTGGAATAAACCCAGAAGACTTCTGCATTATGAAAGTCAGCATCCACTAAGATGCACATATCCCAGCCGTATCATGTCTACCATGATTTCTCAGACTGTGTTCTGAGACACTGCATGGGGAAATATGTTGGTCTCTGATTTGTGTGTGTGCATGATTCTTGAATTGAGTTTCAGGCCCAAAGATTCAACTTTGATATTTGTGAGTAGCTTCAGATGAACAGCAATATCAAAGGCACAAAACAAAAGAAGTTTTAGTTTTTCTTGTTACAGGGCTGATCCTGAACAGATGAGGCATGAGTGCAAATACAGTAAGGCACACAATATTATGAAAGGTGATTGATTGGTTTGTGGCCTAATGTAGAAGGAGATGAGTTAAACAGCTTGTTACATGCATGTGCAGTTCAACTCTTTGAGTAATTGTGCAGAAATGTGTTTCTTTTTTTGGGTAGTTGAAAATTACAAGTCAGCACTATCTGATAAAGTGGTGGACAGCAGCAAAATGCAACCACTGATCTCCATCTTCATCTTGGGGAAGAGATAGTAGTCTGAGGGTGCCAAATTAGGTGAGCAGGGCAGGTGTTGGACAACGTTCAGCAGATGACTTCACAAAGGCCGATGTTGTCTGTTTTTCTCAGACTGTGCTGACTTGGAATTTTCTATGAATCAAAAAAGAAATACGACAAGAGTTATTAACTCTGCACAATCCTCAAAGAGTTGAGCTGCACATGCATGTAATGAGAGCTCATCTCCTTCTGCACTGTGGGCTACGAACCTCTCAATCACCCCTCACATATAAAGGTAGGTGCAAATAGCAATATGCAATGTAAAGGTGTGGGATGGAGCGAATCTGCTTCTGTGCAATATTTCTGAAGGGCAGGCCAGTTAAATGAAAAGCTCAGAGCCCCAGGACATCTCTCTGTACCTCGCAACCCAACAGTGTATTTCCAGCTTCCACACACTCTGCCACACATGGTGCTGGAAAAAACAAATGAAAACACGTCATTGACAGGGGATACATGTCGTTTGACTGATTCTAACCAGTCCACTATTTTAAAAAAAACAACAACAACCGATCAGTACTTATTATTATGATTATTACCATTCTGAGCACGGAGCCATGACACAGCCTTCATAGCCAGAAGCTCCCACTCTTCCTTTGTATCCATCTTGAAACCATGAAGCCAGATCAGAGCCAGAATGGTGGCCCACACTTCCTGCTTCACCTAATTGACACAAAATTCAAACAAGGAAGACATAAAATTTTAGGGGGCATCATTACTGTTGTTAAAACAACAGTGTTATATTATATACAATAAAATCACTTTTACTTTCATGTGTGCTATTCACACATTTAGTAAATGCCTTTCATAAACAGGTGGTTAAGAACGGGGGCATCATCTCCACTCTCTCAGTCTGATTGTGTTTCTTAAATACTGAACAGTCCTGACATCATTCTTTCTGTCATACTTTCAGCTCATGAAGATTTTTACTGGTTTTACTGCAGTTTAATGACGCCTCTGTAGACTCATTTCGACTGTTTGTATCTCAGCTTCCCTTTTTGTCCCTCTGTCTAAGACGTTTCTATTTTAGCAACAGAATATTTGACACTTTTTATGCTTTATATGAAGTGCTTCATCAAATCATCATTACAAGCCATGTTATGAAATCTGTTTTAAAACAACTCTTGTTATTAATTTATTTCTATTATTATTTTTTAACAAGAACTTACAGCTGAGGGTTTTGGCTTCTCCACCTCCTCGTCGGTCTTTCCCAGTGCAGCAGCCAGAGCTGGATCTAGCAGCCAGCAGCCAGACGCCTTCTGGAGGGAGACCAACTGCAGCAAGGGGTCTTTGCGAGGCTGCTTGGGCACAGTGAATCCAGACTCTCCAGCTCCCAAGTCTGATTTAAACAATTCTTCAAAAGAACAAAAATTTAATTAGTGTTACTTTAGGTTACTTTAGAGTTTAATTGTTTGGTATCTGCTCTCTCACACAGCAGTACTTCGGAAGTTAAGAAAGTATTTCTGGATGACAGTGAAACCTGCAGGTCACATGATGCCCTGGGACCCAGAGAGAATTTATGCCATACACTTCAGTTTCAAAAGAAACTATTGTACAGTTAAACCAGGAAGTAAATGCCTGAACCCTATAATCTAACAAAATACAAATTACTTTTTGAATTGTCATTAACCCATATTGTGAAAAATACCTGTGTCATCTTCAAGTTCTTCATACTCATCATTGCAAAACAGTTCTGCTCCTTCAGAAGAAATGCATTGTTAGAACAGCAAAGGCATACTAAAATATTTTATGGTTCTAATCAAAATCAGTCAGTTGTCTTACTGTGCATTAACTTATGATTCTAATTAGATTCCTTTTATCTACACTGATGCTTGCTTGCCCTTATTCACAGAAATACCAGTAGGTAAAGGACATTATTTGCAGAGAGTAAGATGAGAACATTTTACTCTCACAGCTGTCCATTCAATACAAGGCCGTTTCTGCTCTGCTCTGCTCAAAGATAACAAAATTCACCTACCAGCACTTTTTGCTTGTTAACACATTTATCTTACTTGTTTATGGTGTACAAATAATAGTAAAAGGACAAACTGTATTTTGTATGTGCCATTATGATCATTTTATCTAACTCTCAGCAATGATGCAAATAAGTGTATAACCTGATTATTCTATTATTATATGATTGCAGGTCCCCCAGAAAGAATTTATGCCATAGAAATAAATGTCTGAGAGCCCTACAAATCGAAAAATTGCAAATCACTCTTTGAATCATCATCAGTCTATATAAAAAGGAACCAATACATGTTGTAAACCATACCTGCGCTTTGTTCACAGTCTTCAAAGCCATCATCGTAACACATTACTCGTCCTTCTGAAGAAATGCATTGTTAGAACAGCAGAAGCATACCAGAATATTATATATATTATATAAGATTCTAATCAAAATTAATAAGTCAGTTGTCTTATTGTGGATTAATTTATGGTTCTAATCAGTTTCATTTTATTTGCACCAATGCTTATATTTATTCACAGAGGTACCGGTATTTAAAGAATATTTTGACATTTTGGCAAATATGCTTATTTGCAGAGAGAACGATGAGAGCATTTTACTCTCACAGCTGTGCTTTTAATACAAATCAGCAATGACGCAAGTAAGTGTATAACTGGAAAATATCAAATTATTCTTATTATTCTTCTATGAGGGTATGTGATTGCAGTTTCAAAGGAGACTACTGTACAGTTAAACTAGGAAATAAATGTCTGAGAACCCTATAAATTTAAAAATTACAAATTACTGTCATCAGGCTATATAAAAGGAATCAATACATGTTGTAAACCTTACCTGTGTCAGAAAAGCCAACACTGTAACACGGCATTGCTCCTTCAGAAGAAATGCATTGTTAGAATAGCAAAAGCATACTAAAATATCTTATGGTTCTAATCAAAATGAATAAGTCTGTTGTCTTATTGTGCATTCACTTGTGCAATGCACTTAGCAAATGTTGGATCTTGTTGCCCCGAGTTGCTTTGTGTCCGACCCAGGTTTGCTTCGCCTGTACACTCAGCAGAATGAGACCTGACTTATACATGTTCAACATTAGGCACTCATCTGATGAACCTTCAGTTTCAAAAGAAACTATTTTACAGTTATACAACGAAGTAAATGTCTGAACCCCATATACTAAAAAATGACAAATAAGTAGGGCAGCTAAGGTGTCAGTAACTAATGTATGTAAATAATAATAATAATAATAATAATGAAAAAAAACCTTGATGAATTTCTTTCTTTCTTTTTTTTTTGTTCTAATGGCAGAAATGTGTTTCTGTAAACACCACAGTAGTTTTAGACTGGGCAAATGCCTGAACATGAAATAACCAGTGCCCTCATATATTTCTGTGCTCAGTGAATGTAGAAATACACCACGTGTGTTCAAAATAGCAAATTAACCTTTTACTCACCAAAATTGGCACAAGCAGCAGTCACGTACATCTGAGGAGTAAACGTCATCCTACTGAAACCTGAGATAAAAAGAGAGTAGGATATTATATGAAGGTAACTGGCTGTTAATAAATTGATAACTGATAAATAACATTATTAATTGATATGTATTAACCATTCATGTAAAATAATAAAAGTCGATTTATTGTCATGTTTACTGTTACATGGTTTCTTCTGTTCAGATTCAGATTCAGTATTTTAATCCGATTTTTTAATTATTATTTTTATGATTCATGACTGCATTAAGAGTAGAAATTATCGCAAGATTTTTGTTGAGTTTGGAATATAACAACAAAGGACCCCACTGCAAATTATAGTTGGCACACGTCAAATCAACAGAGGCACAACAACACATTCATGTCACATCACACGGCTGGTTTTTGATGTTGTTGATGGAAACATTATGATTCATTATTGTTGAAATGAAACGAAGAAGACACAATGCATCCTAAAAATATCAAGGTGTTCTTTACATAATAGCCAGGTCTATCACACACAGGTTTGATCGAAATGGGAATACACCATGGTCTTGAACATGCAACATGCACACTGTGGTTGAACTGGACAGACTTCCTGTTAGTTATTTGCTCTTGGAGAAAAACACTCACAGGCTATTGGAACATCTCTCCGCACCAGAGGTCCTTGAATCGGCTCTGTGTTGCTTTTGTTGACAGCAATGAAGGAAGTGAAGGAACTGCTCACTCCTGATTGGACACTGAGCTCCACCACCTTCTTCTTCACTCCCTCATCATGCTGTCCCTCATGCTGATTGTCTGTCTCCTCCATCTCCAGGGAGCGAATCAGAGTCCGAGCACCCAGCCTGTGGACTGTTAGTCTGCAGACAGAGGAGAGGAGTAAACCTTACATTTCTATGAAAAACAAAACAGACATCTGTCTAGATAATCCTGTTAAAGGCATATGAGGATATAAAATCAATATATGAAAATTAGAAGTAAAATAAACACTTTTATTGTGCTTTAATGTCAGAATGCTAACATTCTTCTTATTCTACCTGTATTCACTATTTAGTGTGTTACCATGCTAACTTATGCCAATTAGAACATCAGCCTTGTAACATGTGCTAATTTTTATTTTTCATGTTATTTTACTATATCATATTACTGTCTTTTAGTTCACATTGGACACATAGGGGACAAATACTGAAAACTAAGTTTCAAAGGGAGGGGTTACAGTGGACATGTGTGGAGTGGATAAGTAACTGCAAACACCTGAAAGTGCTGCATAAAGTCAGGCATGTTAAAAGTGTATTATCCCTTGTAACCACTTTATTTTACATGTACGACCAAAGTAAGCTCAGTATCATAACGTCAGCATCTAATTTAAAGTCATTCTGCTGATCAAAAGCTGATTTACCCTGTGTCCTCCTCAGGTTTGAGACTGAAGTGGAGCTGGTTCTGAGAGGGATGACCTGCCAGGCTGTACTTCACCGTCACACAGCCCTCTGCTGCATCTGAACTCTGAGAAAACATTACACTTTTACAAAACAAGTGTATCTTCATAATTACATACTAAACCACAACCAGAGATATTTCACTATGAGATGGTGCTGCTCCTACCTGTCCAGTGAGTTGGGCATAAATCAGTGACCTTTGACCCTGGAAAAGTGTTGTGATTGGTGGAGAGAGAGCAGTGACAGACACTCCCTTTGGTAAATCCCAGGTAACTGAGATGTCCTCCACTGCTGGCTGCAGAGCAAATCTCAGTGACTGCATCACCTGGTGGGAAGAAAATATATACAGAAGTTAGGAGAGGCACTGACCTATTACAAAATGTCTTTACTTTCAGTAGATTTGTAATCATGATTTCAGTACAAATGCTGATTTGTTATTGCATTTCTTATTAAAAAATGTTTTTCATACAAACTATAATGTCTTACTTTAGGTTGCATCCTGTCAGTCCCTGTGATGAACTGAGCGTGACCTCCTCCTTCCTTGGCCAACCCATTGATAAGAGCAGAGCTGGCCCCTTCCCCAATCCCAAAGGAGAAACACCTACAATACAGTATTTTTATTTTTAACACACACAGAACTACAACATGGGACATACTGTGAGTGTGTTTTTGTTTCACCTGTGAGAACCTGAATTCTTCTTCACCAGATTTATCACCTCTTTGGTGTTGCACACCTCTCCGTAGTAAAGACAAACAACTAGGGAGGAGAGTTTACACATAAGTTACACAACATCACACCCTGAAAGTCATCCACATCATGTTCTGAGTGGTGTATTGGCTTGTTGTTTCAGTAACACACATGGAACAATGAAGTATGTAGAACAACAAAGGTGTGTTAAGTATGAACTTCGAGAAAACCAGTTTGCTCTTGTTCAACTGTGTCTAGAACAGTAGGGCCTACTGAGCTGATCAGTCAAGGTATTTTTAACAGACTGTTAACAGATGTGTTAAGCATGATCTCTTTCTAGTCCACTGTTGTGAGTGACAGATGTCAAGCACTTCACATTCCTTTTTTTTCTTTAGAAGTTCTGCTTTTATTATGACAGAGACAGTGGAGACAGACAGGAAAGGCAGGGTGAAGAGAGAGGGGATGAAATACACCAAAGGGCCCCAGCTAGATTCAAACACCTTAACACATGATATAAGCTTATGCAGCAGTTTTAGTAAATGGTATGACATAGTGCCAAGATCCACCCTCCCTATTATAACTGACCATGAAACTTTCTATGCCTGTTCTGAGACCCTACTTTCTTTACACAGGGGTATGTATGATGGCAGCTGAGCCAAGGAGCTCTCTCCTGCTCTTCACTCACTCTTCTATAAATGATTACAGGACCACCACCTCTATGCAACTGATGATCACTGAGAAGAAGCTCCTAAATGTTGTCTTGTCTGAGCTTACGCGCCAAACAATAGCTCAGAGTGTTTGGCCTTCTTGGAGTCGGTGAATGGGGTCCTGGTGAGGGCCAGGGGCTCTGCTAGGGCACTTTAACACTGGCAGTGACAGTGATGGAGAAACCTGGAGGGGAGTGAATGGGAGGAATCCAAGTGGTCTCTTGTTTTTGAACTCCTGAACACTGTCCCACACTGTCCATACTGAGCACTATGTTTGACCATAAGGAGGCATACTTTGTAACCATTAGATCAGTAATCAACTTTGTAGACATTTAATCAGATCTGCTGCCCCATTTCATGAACACTTGGATAAAAAGAGGAGCAGAGCTGTCGACTAACCAACCATAACCCTGATTTAGATGAAGTGGAAGGGGAGGCTGGCAAATCTGTTTGTGACTCCCACCTTCTGAACTGATCCAAACTCGAGTGGTGTCTTACTGTTGAAGTTTTGTGCTGTTATGGATTCATCATAAAAAACAGCATGTTCAAGCATGAGATAAGTGTACCTGGTACAATTCAAAAGAGTTTAGCTGAGGACAACTGAACTTGGTTGCCAGAGAGGAGACTACCAGTCAGCAACAGGATCCCATGTCTGTCAGTCTATTCAGACTGTGATCTCTACTGTGCTTTGGGATGATTCGAGTGTGAAGCAGCAGGGAATGAGGGTTAGCACCTCCAAGTCTGAGGCAAAGGCATTCTGCCAGAAAATAATGTGCTTCTTTCAGGTAAGGAATCAGTCACTGCCCCAAGTAAAGGAGTTCAAGTATTTCAGCATCTTGTTACTGATATCAACAGGTAGATTGGCTCTTGATCAGCTGTAATGCATACACTGTATCAGACTGTCATGGTGAAAGTCTGAGGCTGGGGCTGAGCTAAGTTTTTACCTCATAGTTCTGTCACAAACACAGAGCCCTTGATGTTGATTACTGGCACAAGATTCCTGTATAACTTGTAACTTATTTTTTGTGTGTTTGCATGCGCAAGCATGTGTGTGTGTGTGTGTGAGTATTGGTGGATATGTGTTGTGTGTATTACTTGTCTGGGCTGATTGGGAATGCAGGGCTGGCTGTAAATGTGCTTGAGGGGTTCAAGAATCTCTGTTCCTCCCAGATCTGCTTTCATCTCTTCAACTTTCTTCAGAGCCTCTTCCAAGGTCTTCTCACTGTACTCCACACTCTTACTGCCATCAGGAACACACAAACGAAGGAGTTCAGGTGGTGGAAGGTTGTGTAGTGCTACCAGCTAGCAACCAGCAGCTACCACATCTGAATTCAGAATTCACATCTATTCTCTTTTTGAATGCATAACTGCAGTCTTTCCCTAAACTGAAGCATATCTTAACTGTAATGTAATTGTCATCAGAGTAGTCAAATATCACTGTTCATACCATCATGCACAGATGCTCAAATACACATGTACAAACAGTGATAACAAAAACTGAAACAAATTATTGTGGACTGTGTCACTCACGGGAAGATGTGTTCATAACCAGACCCGAAACTGTAGATGTTGAAATAGCAGCCCATTGGTAAGCTCTTCAACAGGAGCAGTAGAGTATCCTGAAGGAAGGAGAGAACAGACAGTGAAGGTTACTGTGTGAGAGGAACACTAGGAAAGATTTTATATTAGAATTAATATATAATAAATACCCTGGCACTGCTAATGCGTGTTTCTTGCCCCTCGCTGTCATTCGTAAGACAATCCATACTCCCAGATCGATCCAATAAAAGCACAAACTCTCCACATGAGGCAACTGAAGACATCACAGACTGGGGAACTCAGGTACAGGCTCAACATCACTACTGGATCACCCATCAGAGTGCCTGAAACACAAGAGGAAAGACACAAAAATGACCACAAATCTGGCCTTCACCATTTAATCCAATACATGTAACATGAGGATAATTAACTTGTTTCAAGCTGAGTAACAACTTCTGATGTGCACTCTGGGCTTTGCAGAGCCTGTCACCACTCACCCAGCAGTGGAGCTGGTGGGCATCTTTGTAATAAATCAGCAGTTCAACATCCCCTGTCGGAAACTTGTGTCCTGCAGCCAACTTGACCTGCGGTTCTAAGAATACACTCATTAATATCCAAAACTTCTTATATTTTGTTCACTACTGGGAACAACCACGCAGCAGAGAGGCGGTAGCAGTCTACCTACGTGGCACAGACTACGCTCTGTGTTGGTGGAGAGGGTCAGGAACCAACTGGACTCTACTTTAAGACTAGACGAGGAGAGGACACTGGAGCAAGAAAAATGAACCAAAGACTAGAGAGGCTGGAACAGAAGTCACCTGGACGCTGGAACCTACCTTTCTGTACAAGATCAGACAAGTTATGAATACCACAATTAAATAGACTTTACAGAATGAGAACTGTTGGTCTAGTAGAAGTTGTGGATGATCAGAGAACTTCAACCTAAATGCTCCTGGCTACCTCCTTCAGCTCCTCTTGAATGATCCTGAGGTTTTTCCAGCCCAGATGGGGTATATACTCCCTCCAGCATGTTCTGGGTCTGCCCTAGGTCTCCTCCCAGTTGGGAGATCAGATGCAAAAACTAACTAAACTAGCTCCTTTCATGGTGCAGTAGCAGTGATTTTGAACTGAGCACTCTTTAGATGTCTGAGCTTCACAGGTGGTTGAGTTCAGACAGAAGGCAACTCATTCCAGTCTCATCCACAATCACATTTTTTCAGTTGTTTCCCAGAGCTCAGGTGAGCTCAGTCACACAGGTGACTCAGGAGCTTTGCTTTCAGGCTAAACTCAGTTGTCACCATTTTGGGAGCTCTGTCCGAGGCCATATGACCTCTGGTGGGGGCATGGGACCGGAGTAAGAACTATTCAATAACCCTGTTCGACTGAGAATGGACAGAGAAACCTTGCTCAGAGAGGAGATCTGAGGACCCCTTCTGGAACCAGGCCTGGGAGGGAAGTTCAGGGATGAGGGTGCTAGTTACTAGGCATCCACCCTAGACTGACTCATGCTTTCTGTAGAACTGTCCTCCATGTTTGAGGTTAACAGAAATTGGAAAAAAAACATCTGATGACACAACACCCACACCTTAGGCTAGAATCACACAAACATTATGCAAGACTGCCAGAAACTACAACACTCAGCTTATAAACTGTTTCAGTTTAGAATGATAGAGTTGGTGCAGGAGTCACATCTAAATAATAATCTGCAATGTCGTTTTTACCAATAAATGTATGACAGAAATCAGTTCATTCATTTAAATGTCATTTATCAGAGCTTTGGTGCTTTAGGCTGGGTATGATGACTAATCTCCACCGGGTAATAATAACAATAATATCACAACTACAAGATGAAAATAGGCAACAAACCTCTACTTTCTTTACTCAGATGAGGAGGAATACTCCTCTCAGTACCTCAAATGTCATCTCATATAACAGTTATGTTTCATGAGGTTCGGGTTATCACCCAAACTTCTAGGAGTCACCTGGTTTTTGTTTGAGTTGGGGGTGTGTGTGAAGCTAGTGGCTGCAGTGTTCTGTCAGTGTATTGCACAATGGTTTTTAACTTTCACCAGTGCGTGAATGATGCACTTTGCCCTTGACACTGCTTCAGTAACAGACAAAACCAGTTTGGTGTTCACTACATGAAAAATGTTGGCTGGGTTTTCCTACCCTGTGGTTCATAGCGAGGGTTGAGCACAGCAGGCAGACAGAACCTCAGCCCGTCATCAGCACTGCACAGCCAGCTCAGTGGCGTGCTCAGCCTGATGGGCTCTCCTGGAGGCAGACACTTACCTCAGAGAATATATCTGAATACTCACTCTCCTCCAATAGGAGAGCCTGCTGACAGACTCAGCAGCGTCATCATACTCCTCTCCCGAGCCTGGAGCACAGACACAACATTCACTGTGTTGACTGTTTCTTTCAGATCCCATTATAATTGGCGAGCCTTTGCTGTTCAGCTCACCTGCTGTTTCTCCTTCACCTCAGCTACAATCTGTGTCTGTCCAATCGTAGCACTGGAAGCGGCAGACAGCTGCATCTCCAGGCAGAGGGAATTAAAGACAGCCTCTAATGGTTTGTCCTCCTTGTTCTCATAGTTCAGAGTGGAACCACTGTAGCCACATGATCCCTCACCTCAGCTCCCTGTGCTCTTCAGCAGAGGAACTGGCCGAAAAACAAAGAGAAATACAACCATTTAAAGACAATGTAAGAACCGCTGTATATCATTTTAAAATAGTTGCTTTAGGTTGCTTAAGGTTTCACTCATTTTAAGTTACATTAAAGCTGTACCTGTTCACCAACCTGATAGTTAGACACACCTCTACATAACAGCAGGATACCATTACGTGCACAACAACCAATACAAAACTTTACTTTTGAAGTTTACATGAGTACAAAAAGTTTGTTTTCTAACAGCACCGTACCTGGTTCCTTCTGGGTAGTTATTAGACCACAGCAGTTCATCATACCTGTACAACAAAGACATGTGAGGACTTTGCTGTAGGGATGAATGGTAATGACAGTTATTGTGCATTACAAGTAACTTTCCTGTACTTAACATGACATTTTGGAGATGATATGATTATAACCATGCTATGAGGACTGGATTAATGAATCTTCTTCGAAAAAACTCCAAAAACTTCCATCTCATTACATTTACTACATTTATTGCACAACTCTCCGAAGTTGTGCAATAAAGGTAAAGCTGTATTAACTCTTTCATTCAGCCAGTTATCTCGGGTCTCTACATCGACAGTATCAATCAATCAATACAGTACATGCATGCATACACATATAAGTACGTCTACGCCCTTCCTGGTTCAGTATGGTTATTTTTTTCTCTACTATTTGTTTTTGGTTTTGTTTTGATCTGACAGCTGTTTGCTTGAGCTAATGAGGGATTAAACAATGCGTTTAGCAGTTGCAGGCAGTATCGCACTCTGACAGGAAATGACGGATTAAAACAGAAACAATGTCCGTCTGTGGAAAGCAGCTGACCACCTCCTTTTTCATATTCTTACGACATCACAGTAACATAAGAATCGTATAGAAATTCAAAGCCCAGTGTGACGACACTGTCCAGCAGTTATTGATAAGGTTAATATGGTGAGTGCAGCCTGTCGTTACCGCACCGTCAAATAAGCCCACAGTAAAATAATGCTTACCTCTGACGATATGTGTTTGGTGCCTGGGACAGATTTACTGCAGTTCCCTCCTGTCAATGTGTAAAGACACGTTTTAGGTTTGTAAAGCAGAGAAGACCTTTTCCAGATCTCAACTGAAAGTGCCAGTCACGCCTCCTGGGGGACGCTCGATTTCATTACGAAAGAGCACCAGATGGGTGGAGCTTGAAGTTGCAATTTGAGCATTGCTCAAAAAGCTTGGTGTTAGAGAAACGTGTGTGACTCCTGTCTTTATTCCAAACTGCCTCGGGAGGGAAACGGTATTTTTTAGGTTTCTTTAGTTGCAGTGGAAATCACCACATTTTACCTCCTCTGCTAAAATGGAGCAGGCTACACAAAGTTTTTATTCATAGTGAGGCTTACAGCCCACACAAAAATGCCGGACAGTTGTGTTCTTGCCAGCAGCGTCTATTCTCCCCTTTTCTCTCTCCGTGAACACACCCAGACACACACCTGGAATTAAATTTCCCTGATGAGACAATGAGTGTATTGTTAGTGTATTTTGATATTTGTAATATTTTCACTATCCTATTGGGTGTTTTTGTTCAGTTTGCTGCTATTTAGGTATAAGGATATAACACATATATATTCATACGCTGATTTAGAGTCTCAGTGAAAGTTGTTCATTCAAGACACAACTTCTAATGTACAACAATAAGGAATCTTAAGTCTGTGTAAAACAAGAAAGTTCAACAAATGGTGTGTCAACTTGACATCTGTAGTCATCTTTTTCTTCCTCTCTCTTAGTTTCATTTTATCTGCATTGCTTGTCAGTAATAAAATTAATATTTGAGGTTGAATCTTGAGATTTCCTGGTTCTATAACACAAAACAGTGCTCCGAGTGTGGAGGAAGACCAGGTCTGAAAGCCTCTGTAGGATCATGTCACATGTGAATTTTAGTTTACTGAGTGCAGATTGCTTTGTATGCTGCAGGATGTGTGTATTTATGGCCAGATGCACACAGAAGACAGCATAGCAAAGCCTCACTGTCTGTGGATGTGACCAGTGTGTTTAAAACACATTATCAAATTACTGTGGTATTATGTGTCAAACATCTTTGTCAAATGCAAAGACGTCACGAAAGTAGTCACAAAACATGTACATCACCACCTGGTGGGAGAAAATAGGAATGAACACACTTGTTGAGGAGGGTCATAGTAGTTCTCCAGTCCTCAGTGTATTGTGGGAGTGTGCGGTCACCATCGTCCCATATTATTCTAAGGGTGATGTTACAGATTTACCACAATGTTTGTACGGTATTCCTCTGAAACATTGAACAGGATAATCAAAATCTATTTCAGTAATAAAGAAACAAGAGATGCTAGCTCTGGTTTTAAGGGAGTGTCAAAGACAGATATTTGACCTAGAATATATTTTAAAGATTTGGTACAGGGTTATTTGCTTGTGAGACTGAAGTTTTTCTAAAGTTTAGATACCAAATTACTTCAGTATTTCAAAAATTTAGGCTGCCAACCTGTGATGGAGCAACATCAACAGCATCAGTCAGTCATTGAAGTCTGATGTGAATCATGTTAATTCTAGTGCAACTTTACAAATTTAGCATTTAATTGGCATTGTTCCTGGTGATGTTGTTCTTGCACTCCAGGGCAATTTTTTAAAGAACGTTTGTGAATCTAATCCAGAACATGTTAAGGACTATGTCCCTGCAAGAGACTTTAAAACTGCGTGCAGCCTGAGGCCAAGAAGTCAGCTGAGGTGTCAGGGTGATCTCCAGGCAAAAACACTGGACTCCGCTGTGATTTAGACATTTCAAGTGGGCTTCGTACAATGTGACCAGAAATGTATGCAGGCAACTCAAGGTTTGCATATATAACTGTTGTGACACATATTTTAGTGCACAATGAACAGAGCAGACATGTGGTCTCCAATTAAGACATTAATATTCATTTTGTTCAAAGCTCTACGTTTAATTTTCAGTTGTTATAGATTTTTAGCGCTGCTCTGAGAAGTTTTCACTATGACAAAACCAAAATAGGTACCAATGTACTTAAGCATAAAAACAACAGGATTTCATTATTACAAGGTAGATCATATGGTACAATGTTGACAAAGATGGAGCGAATCTTCTTCTATGCACCCATTCTAAAGAGAAGTCAGTTTCAGTAAAACCTCAGAGCCCCAGGACATCTCTCTGCACCGCGCAACCTAACAGTGTATTTCCAGCTTCCACACACTCTGCCACACATGGTGCTGAAAAACAAACAAAATCATTTTAAAAAGTCATTAGCAGAGGAGACTGAGTGTGAGAAAACAGCTGATTCTAACCACTGCACACTGTTCAGGTCTCGTTATTATGATTATTACCATTCTGAGCACAGAGCCATGACACAGCCTTGTTAGCTAGAAGCTCCCACTCTTCCTTAGCATCCATCTTGAAACCATGAAGCCAGATCAGAGCCAGAATGGTGGCCCACACTTCCTGCTTCACCTAATTCAGCAAATCAAAGAAAATCAACAGGTGAAAAAAATAGATAAATCAAAAGAACACCAAGTAGTAATTGTGGCCTGATGGTTCTGAATTTTTGTCTGAACACTTTGTAACAAATAATAACATAAAGTAAAAAATAAGACACTTAGATATGTATAATTATTTTTGACAATAACCCACCGATGCAGGTTTTGGCTTCTCCACCTCGTCGCTGGTCTTTCCCAGTGCAGCAGCCAGAGCTGGATCCAGCACCCAGCAGCCAGACGCCTTCTGGAGGGAGACCAACTGCAGCAAAGGGTCTCTGGATGGCTGCTTGATCATGGTGGCACTCATATCTGAAGAAAAGTATAAGAAAGTGCAAAGATAAAATGATTCCTGTAGATCATGCCAATGGCATGAGGTTGTAGTGATGTGATGTATAGATAAAAATCAAATAATTTGAGTGAACTATTACTCTAAGAAATATACAAAATATGACATTTCACAGTAACCCATCCAGCTGTTGTCATCAGGTGTATCTTTGAAAGGCTCTTTAAATTGCTGCTTACAAATACCTCGTCATATTAAAAGAGGAGAAGAATATTAGGCAAAGGCAATAACATCAAAAATACAAGGAACCTCAATTGTTACATATATATGAATTGTGGAGTATAAACCAATGTATAAACCACTGCACAACACATGGGCACAGTTTAGTACAAATACAACAATGATTTCATTCATTAAAATATCTTTGAAAATATAATAATTACAGAATAAATCTATGGCAATATATAGTGTTTATAATACTATGAACACATTCCAAAAAGTAGAAACTCCCATACTGTACAGCCTACCACCCACAGCCACAGAATTTATCACTGAGCTCTCTTAATTAGGCTTGAATCAGAGGTTTGAAAGCCTGTTTAAACTATTACTTACACTCACTATCATCGAAACTCGCCATCGCACCTGTCACATTAAGAGAAAAAGAGAAGCAGAACATTAGACAAAGGCAATAACGGCAAAAAACTAAAATTACCACCTCACGATTGTATGCCTCCCCAATTAGTTACAGCCAAAAACATGTTTTGTGATGTCAAAGTGACCTCTGACCTATAACCACCAAAATCTAATCATTACATCTTTGAGCCCAAGTGAATATTTGTGCCAAATTTGAAGAAATTCCCTCAAGGTGTTACTGAAACATTGGGTTCATTAGAATCAGACCAATGAATGGACACACCAGCACCACAACCCACAGCCTCAGAATTTAACACTGAGCTGAGGTTATTCGGCTATTTTTATAACTTCTGAAAATAATCAATCTAAATCATTTCTATTTAGAAGAATGTTGAATAAATCATGATATACTGTGTCTGGTTCATTTACTTAATAGTGAGAAAATAAAACTTACTGAATGCACACACCCCACAAAAAGTGTTGTTGTTGTGGAGCTGTCACGGTGCAGAACAAAACAGTTCAGCAAATAGCTAAAAGTGAACAGGACAACATAATGTCCAGACAAATTGAAAATAATGGAGCACAGCAACTGTGCTGTGAGCATGTGTCCACTTACAATCAACCCCAAAGGAAGCATTCAGAGCCTGTGGAGGCCTCCGACCTTGTTTGCTCTTCTTCTTACCTAAGAGCATGCCTGTGCTGCAAAAGCCCTTCGCTGTAGGTCTGCTCCTACAAGCTGTGGAGAGAGCAGACCAACCAGGTACAGTAGAGTGAAAATGACAAACCTAGAAAATTATTAAAACAAGTTTATGTGTAGAGGGGGGACACATGTAATAGTTTCACCACACATGCAGATGTTTTAGCTGGTGAAAAACAATATACACTATGTTTAATTTAATGAGACATACCAATGGTTCTGTTGCTTGTTAGGAGCATACACATGCCTCCATGCACACATACATACAGTAGTTTACTCACAGTAGTTTAGTGTTTATCCATTTACTGTAAATACACAGATGTGTGTTCCACTCTCATTCAGCTTTTTACTTACAATTCGCACTGGCTGGAGCACCATAGACCCGCCGAGCTCCGAGGCATAATGAACTTTGCATGGGCATGGCACAACCAAGCGCCATCATCCCTTAAAGATTTAAAACACAAAAAAAGTTTGAGCTCACATTACATGAGTATTAGTAAACAAAAACATTAAGTAAATTACTGGTTTCTGAGCTTACAAGTAGTTAGAATATTCAAGTTGTTCAAATATCCAAAATAGATTTTTATAATGTGAAAGCAGGAAACTATTGTGCTTCTGTATCTTTAGCATTATGCTACTACACCAATGAGTTATTATAACTTTAAAGCAGTATTAGTTTCTCAGTTGCTGTTGGAAAAACACTCACTGGGTATTGGAACATCTCTCCGCACCAGAGGTCCTTGAATTGGCTCGTTGTTGCCTTTGTTGACAGCAATGAAGGCAGTGAAGGAGCTGCTCACTCCTGATTGGACACTGAGCTCCACCACCTTCTCCTTCACTCCTCCATCTTGCTGTCCTCTGTGCTCTCTCTCCTCCATCTCCAGGGAATGAATCAGAGTACGAGCACCCAACCTGTGGACTGTTAGTCTGCAGACAGAGGAGAGGAGTAAACACTGGAGGAGCTGAGTAGAATATAGACATATGCAGTTTGTCTAAGTAATTATGTAGTAAGTCTAAAATATCAATATACAGACATTAATGTCATATTTGGTCAATTTTGACCTTCATACTGTGAGGAGACAGTGTGAATGAATGAGCTGCACAAGAACCCAGGAAAAAACAAACAAACAAAAAAAACCCTAGTCCCTCATCAGAGAGTTAAAGTTACCCTGTGTCCTCCTCAGGTTTGAGACTGAAGTGGAGCTGGTTCTGAGAGGGATGACCAGCCAGGCTGTACTTCACCATCACACAGCCCTCTGCTGCATCTGAACTCTGAGAAAACATTACACTTTTACAAAACAAGTGTATCTTCATAATTACAGACAAAAATCACTGCTATTAATATTTTTCAAACCAGAGATGTTTCACTATGATTTGGTGCTGCCTCTACCTGTCCAGTGAGCTGGGCATAAATCAGTGACCTTTGACCCTGGAAAAGTGCTGTGATTGGTGGAGAGAGAGCAGTGACAGACACTCCCTTTGGTAAATCCCAGGTAACTGAGATGTCCTCCACTGCTGGCTGCAGAGCAAATCTCAGTGACTGCATCACCTGGTGGGAAAAAACAGTTTCTGAAAGTTGGGAGAGGCACTGACCTTTTACTTCCTGGAACTGTGAGTTCTGTACCAATAAAAATGTGCTGTTGCACTGTTTAACTTGACTGTTTTTCTGTATTTAATATTATTCTTACTTTAGGTTGCATCCTGTCAGTCCCTGTGATGAACTGAGCGTGACCTCCTCCTTCCTTGGCCAACCCATTGATAAGAGCAGAGCTGGCCCCTTCCCCAATCCCAAAGGAGAAACACCTACAATACAGTATTTTTATTTTTAACACACACAGAACTACAACATGGGACATACTGTGAGTGTGTTTTTGTTTCACCTGTGAGAACCTGAATTCTTCTTCACCAGATTTATCACCTCTTTGGTGTTGCACACCTCTCCGTCAGTAAAGACAAACAACTAGGGAGGAGAGTTTACACATAAGTTACACAACATGACATCCAGAGACATGAAGCATGTGCTGAAAGTTCTCCACATTATTCTAACTGAGCAGTGTTAGGACACTGCTTGAGTCATAGTAGTCACAGAAGTGAAAAGAACAAGGTGTGGTTAAGAATGACCAAACCTGTTGGAAGTTCTGCACTGATAACTAAACTGTAGTATTATTATTATATATATGTGTGTGTGTGTGTGTGTGTGTGTGTGTGTGTGTGTGTGTGTGTGTGT
>BRZM01000303.1:69428-81121 GCA_033238685.1 Lates japonicus | reverse complement strand
CACACACACACACACACACACACACACACACACACACACACACACACTCTCACAGCGGGTCAGTCTGCTGATTGGTGGATGGTATTGTCAGCCTGTATTCTAGCTCTTCTCAGTCTGACTTCTCAATCTGCTGAACTCTTTAATCTCTCAGATGATGAGCTCTCTGCTGACATATTTATTATCTAATTCATCCAAAACCAGACACTCTTAAAGAGATTTTACTCCCAGAGAACTCTTGTGTTTGTCTTTGGGATGATAATGTACAGAATATTTTTTGCATGGACTTATGTTTGTTTCATCTGTTTTTCATTAGAATGGTAGTGTTTAGGTGTGATGTTATATATCTGTGGTCTTTTAGATCCATCTGTCCTCTTGAGTCCTTTTGTTTAATTTCACGTTTGTGGTACCGCTTTCTCATAAGGCATCCTCCTGACCCGTAACTAATGACTTAAATAGCAGTTAAGCCATTAACTAATGCTTTATAGCACAGCTATAAGCTGTTAATAAGAACAACTTCTCAGTTGCCAGGTTTTGAAAAATCCTTCTGGCTGATGTTAATCCTCAACAAGCCGTTAACACAACACAGGCATGTTATCACCTCATGGGTTGTTTTTCCTTCTTTAAGCTCACATTATACATTGATCCACTGATAATATAAAATAATGATTAATTCTGCTCCATGTAACCATTGAACAAAGATATAACATATATATATATAACATGTTCTTCCTCTTAGAAAAAAAAAAGTTGAATTCATAAGCAATAAAACAAACCTTGGCTCGTTTTCTCTCCTCAGGGGTTTTACAGCTGGTCTTACTTCTTCTATTACAACCAATCACTTAACAGATTTTAGATAGATAAGGTTGACATTACTGAGTCAGATTTCTGACTTGTAACTTCTAATGGTACACTACATTTTAGCGCATAACAGATTTGAGACAGAATTTGAGAAACATTTTAATTCTTTTATCACAGTTACATTAACTGTAGGTGTGACTTTCTGGCTGCTGTTAATCAAAATACACACAGTTCAAAATGCACCACAAGTACACTTAAATAATCACTGCGTGCAACATGAAGCAGTTTCTTGTAGTGGCAAACTGATGCAGAGTTATCACCCATTTCCACAGTTGCTCTCAGTTCTACAGAGTTTTTCAGCATCTTTCAGCTCATGGTTTTTGTTTTAACAGGCAGGACTTTACTGTCTTGGTTTCAGGAAGCTGTTTTCAGAGAAAAAGCTCTGACAGAGCCACTGTCCACTCCCTGCTCAGCAGAAAACAGCAGACAAACACAGTCAGAGACAAGCTGCTGAGGAAAGCAGAATATTGAATATTTCATTAGCTTTAAAGGCAATTTTAGCAGAAAACATCACAACAAGCCAAAAATATTTTTAACTACCTGGCATTCCAACAGTTGTTTTTATTATTGGTTTATAAATGACCTACAAAGCATTATGAAATGATTTTTATTATCCATAGAGTGAGATGTCAGTTTCAGCTTTAATCCCCTTTATGAAGCGTACCTTTTTAAAAGTGGGCCAGTTTTGCTTCTGCTGCCTTTCAGGTATTTTATCAATGAGGAGCTTGTTCCTCTGGAAGCTCTCACACTAGTGTTGGAGTTTGTTAACTTCTGTATGGCTCATTATACGAATGGAGACTATTTTTACTTTGGTGGACACATTTAGGCTCAGACACATGCAACATTCCCTGTCACAGTGGTGACAACATGAATCACAGCAGGATAACAGCAGTCCGAACTTGAACTTTAAGAGAGAAGTGAAACACAGTGTGTGAAACACAACAGATGAACACTATCCCTTACTGCTACTAAGAAAGGCAGTGAACACCAATGAAGAGGAGGAAAGGGAAAAAAAAAACAACAAATGAATGAAACAAAGTGATTCTTTCAGGTTTCTATCAAAGACTTTCAGTTTTTCTGAAGGCTCAGAACTCCCACTCATGATTTCTTATTTTCCTGCTTTTTACTTGTGTATTTTTATGTCTGTGTGTCCTGATCACACCCTTGGTTGTAAATTTCTAGCTGTATTAGCTGAAAATGAGCTTTTTGAATGTTATTACTTTTGTAACCACCTTTTTTTTGCACATATACCTCCTTCCAAATCTTTTTTTTTAACAGTGCTATTATTGCTTGTCATCTCATTTTATTATGTTGTTTGCTGTGGGAGGATGCAGCACAGAGTGAGCTTAACAATTCTTGATGATGGGTGCAAATACTAACAGCATCACATTGCATTTTAAAGTTTGACTTGTTTTTGTCTTCTAGTAGTGCAATCAGTGCTCCACTGCTAACAAACAGTAAAGGATTCATTCATCAGTTGTTGTGTGGTGGAGCGATAGAGGAGTCAGTTTATATTGTTTCTCTGGCAGAAACATTGTCCTTCTGATCTGTCACTGTGCGTTTGATTCAGAGTTCACACACAGAGCACTGCAGGAGAGACAGAGCAACAGGCTGTAAACTTCACAACCTGGTCTTAAAATGACCAAACAACAAAACTAACTGTGGAGTTAGATACTTGATGAAAACAGAGGGCAGAGTAGATGCAGGCAGCGTGAGTCGCTCCGATTTTCTCTGCTCTGGTGTCAGGTGAGTTCTACCTGCTGAGAGCTGTATGCTAGTCCCAAGAACAGACACAGCTAAAACTGAAACTACCAGTGATATAACGAGTTAAAAGCAGCTGACAGTGTCAAGAGGCTGGCCAGAGAGTGTTGTAGCGGCGGCCCGCCACGGGAATATTACTGCCGCTGATATTTTAAAGTTGCAAAATACCCGGTTGAGGTGAGAAGGAGAGAGAGGAGGAAGAGAAAATGAGAGAAAATTCTAGAATGAACTAGCTGACATTAAGTCAGATTTGTATTTGTATTTTGTATTTTCTGCCGGGACAAATCCTGTAGAGTTTTAATCGGCTGTGTCTGTCTCTACCAGCTCTCTGTGTGCCTGTCAGTCTCAAGCGACAAGACGAGAATGTAGTGCTACTGTTTGTTCTGTGAGTTTGTTCTTCATGGAAACTCCAGAATTGACACAGATGGGTGACAAATTAAAGGGAAACCCTGAATTGAGTGGCGTCTTCCAGGATAACAGTGTCTGTTTGGAAAGTTAAAGAACGAGGACTGGATTTTATCCTCCATCACTTGTTTTGAAATCACTGCAGGAAGGGATCTCTGTACAGCCAGTTTGGAGAAGAGGAACAATTACAGCAGCCAGTAACTTTCAATGTACATATGGACAAGTGACTGTTGTGTTCAGCAGGGCTGTCACTTTTTTTTATCTGAAATTCAAACTCTGGCTCAAATGTGACAGTTACAAAAATGAATAGTCTGAATTGTACTTCAAACTTTATAGTTTGTAAACACAAGTCCTTTGAAGTAGTTTGTATTGTGGTCTGCAGAGGGTGCTGTTAAAATTCACAATCAGTCTGACCTATTGCTGCCCTACTGACCTATTAGAAAAGGAAGCCAATAAATAAATGAATGGAGGAGACTAAGGGATAGGATAGGAGAGGATAATTATGACACCAAAGCATCTGAGAAGCAGTGTATGGAATATTTTGGATTCTTCGCTGTAGATGGCAAAATGACCGACAAAGATAAAGTTAGCTGTTTTACTCTGCAACTACAACAAATGTGTGGACAGGTGAGGCAGTGGAGACAGCAGAGACCAGTGGAGCAACATTCATCCTCAGGACAGGAAGCTCTCCAAAAAGTTGTGACCAGTGGGTTATTACACTACGTGGGTTGTGTTCTAATTTGAACTAGAACAAATGAGAGGCAGTCAGCCCTAGTTTTAAGAGTTTTAGTTTTAAGCACAAATGATGTTTCATGCATCTGCACAGCTGCAGGAGTGTGTGTTATATAGATTTTCTAATCATCTGTGTGGGTGTCTGTGAAGGTGTATAAACAGAACAGCACATCACTGTGTTCCCCTCTGCTTGTGTCAGTGGAGTATATTCTGCCCTGGAGACAGCTCTCTCCACCATCATCATCAAACCTCAAATGAGGTCATATTTTTCTGGTGAAACAACACCTTTCTAAAGCTGTCATTATACTATACTACTCACTTGCACCTATGCAAACCCGTAGTGGAGTATATCAGTTACTGTTGGCTATTGCTTTCATGTGTCACTCATTTGTATTTCTGGGACAGCCTCTGAATCCCTCCCTCCTCCACGAGTAGCTCTGTTAAGAATAAAGTATTATATGGTATGTCCCAATAATTGTCCTCTTTA
Source organism: Lates japonicus (assembly GCA_033238685.1). Taxonomy (NCBI): domain Eukaryota; kingdom Metazoa; phylum Chordata; class Actinopteri; family Centropomidae; genus Lates; species Lates japonicus. The sequence goes on along the minus strand of BRZM01000303.1, from coordinate 76,878 downwards.
TGAGGCTTTGTGGACATGATGGCATAGTCCTGTTTGGTTTTTCCTGGGGTGCAACAACAAGCCAAACTTGCTCATGTCATGATGTCCATTTAATGCTCAGAACTGACTAATGATACCAAAACATCATTTACTCACCCAGAGCTGTGTGGCTGGGTTGTTTTGGTCTTTGTAGGTAAAATATCTGGTGTGTGGACTGCTGGATTGTAAATGCAGTAAAATAAAGGTTGTCTGATGGGCAACAAAATCTGTGGTTTGTTGCATTATTATTCCTCATTCCATAGAAATGTGTGATTGCTTGTCCATATATTGCATTACATTACATACTCTTGTGATCATGATATCTCAGGAACACCTTGAGGAAATTTCTTCATTCACTTGGACTCCAGTATGAACTGGTTAGAATTTGGAGGTCAAAGGTCAAGGTCACTGTGACCTCACAAAATGTGTTTTTGATCATAACTCAATAACTTATTAACTAGTTATGACAAAATTTCACACAAATGTTTAATAGGATAAAATTTTAATAATGACATTTTCTGTCCAAAAGGTCAAATGTCAACTTTACCATAATCTTATGCAAAAATATTTTCCGGCCGTTATTCAAAGCCATAACTCAGGAACAGTAGAGGAGCTTGTGACCATTTCACATTCCATTTCATCAAAGAGTACACTAGATACCTTTTATTCTTTCCTTCCTATTCCTTCAAAGTTTTAACTACACACAGTTGGGTCTCTTAGTAACCTTTACACCACCACAATGGATCTGAAATGAAACCATTAAGATATGGTTGAAGTGTAGAATTTAACCTTTAATTCAACAGGTTGAACTGTTGAGGAACTGCAGCCATTTTTATACATAGTGAGTCTATTTTCAGGGGCTCAGACGTAACTGGACAAATTAACATAATTAGAAATGCTGTTATTTGTAATACTTGATGAAATTCCTTTGTAGTCAGTGATGATGCTGATGCTTGCTTTAGATGCTTTACCAGGTCATTACTGCAGCTGTCTTCACTTGCTGCTTGTTTGTGGGTCTTTCTGCCCTCAGTTTTGTCTTCAGTGAGTGAAAAGCAGTCACACTGCCACCACACCGGACAGAGTCTTTGACGATGGCCCATTGGCCAATGATGTTCCTGCCTCTCCCTCTCCTCCTCGTCAGACGGAATCCAGCTTTATCCATAAAAATGTTTTTCCAGGGAATCCAGTTCAAACACTCTCCATACATGCAAATAGGTGTAGTTTTGTAAGTGCTACAGAAAGACAGACCTATGCTGTAGAGTGTGTATACTCCTGATTTACACACATTAGCATACATTATAGTGCAGCTTGACTGTACTTTGTAGCATAGTATTGTACTATAAACAATCAGCCATGAATGTGTCCGTTTGAAAGTACGCTGACTCGTTCATACTGAAGTCATTGATCTTTGACACTTCCTGAGTTGCACTCAAACCTGCTACCTACTCTGTACACTTCCTTCATGTGCAACCCGTTGCATGGAAAAGGCCCACACTGTTGATTACTTCAAAATTTGCAGTGTTTGTTGCTGCATGTCACACAGTCTAATGTCTCTTGCTGTTGGGAGAACGTAGGAGTCCATCCACATAATAATAATAATAATAATAATAACCTCTTCTGTTATCTGAATCTTCTGATGGTGGAGAACATGGTCTATCATCTGCATCTGCATCATAGCATCTGAAATTGCTGGTCTTGATCCTGGTCTTGGTCTTGGTTGTTGTCATCCTCTTCTCATCCACCACCTCTTACACACTCTTCCTCTTCTGCCTCTCAGATTGAACCTTCAACTCACCTGTGCTGCCTGTGCACAACAAGTGTGAACAGTTTTCAATCACTGTGTGTTAGTTATGACATCTGTGCTGTAGTTGTGTAGGGAATAGAGGACATAGCAGCTAGGCCCCTCAGCAGGTTTCTCTAACCATGACACCCGTGTCCAAAGCAAAACTGGAGGGAATCAGGAGCAACAGCCATTCATTCAAGAAATGTGTTCTCAATTTACACACATCCTTTATGAGGGTGAAGATTTTCTACCTTTCCCTCAGCTGATATGGATACAAGCTGGAGCTGAATAGAGGCTGAACACCTTACATCCACAGGAATTTAAAACTAACCACCACGCCATACACTACTCTGAGATACAGTGTATTCACTATAGTGTATTTTATGTATGTGCTGAGAGAACTGTTGCTTTACTGACATTATCACAGAGTCAAACAAACCAAAACAAATGCTATCTGAATAATTTTAATGATGCTTTAATTCCATAAAAATTCAACACAGTAGCGACAGAAGCCTCCAATACACAGGGCATACATGCCATGTATGAGAAGGTCAAATAATGGATTTTGTCTTCTATTGTTCTGACATGGTCCACACTTCGATTGCCAGATGAGCCATTCAGATTACTAATTAATGTCCTCTAATCCTCTGCTTACTTAATACAAATATGGCTACCTTCTTTGGCTCAAGATATCACAGCATCAAACCTCTCCAGACAACCTCCTCCCAAATTGTCTGAGGACATGTACAGCAGAGATTTATTAGTCCTGCTGAATGTAGGTGGTCAAAGAATCCAAATGAACATACCAGACTCTAACCTGTGGGATGTTGTACTCAAATGAAAAGTGGTCATCAAAAGTGATCATCTGTAGGTGATGTGTATGATAAAGCAAAACATGACCATTGACAAATTATCTATGGTCTAACTACAAAGAATATACTGCATTGCACTGTAAAACAACCAACAACATTTTCATTCAAATTAACAAAAGAAAATGCAAAACAGAGAGGAGGAGAAAGAAGCCATAAGCTTTAGTTTTCCATGGTCTACTCTCTGGCTGGGTATCAACCTCAATACTTCCTCAGTGGCTAGTGAAAGACCTGGCACCAAGTCTGAACCTAAAGGTTCGTTTTGAATATATAGTCTGATTTATATTTTTATCCAGTTATTCTTTGATCAGTTAGCCTCTGGTTTAAAAGCCAAAACTTTTACCCATACCCAGCTCCTCTGATTACAGTTTAATTATTCAGGAAACTTCAAATTTTGGGCCATCAAATGTTTTATTCTTCTTTGAGATACCAATCAATACCAGCAGGAAATATTAACTATAAGCCAAAACATAGGTAACACGTGGTTACAGTAGTTTGGTAAAGGTACATGAACTGGCTTTATCAGTGAAACCTAACTCAACTAACACTCATACCACACATGTTCAATAACACACAAGGAACACAGCTCGCAGACAGTAGTCTGTCTTTCAGGTGGTAGAACAATAACCCATCAGTCTTCCAACTGACTCCAGATCACATAATATCACATATAACACACACAAGTCTTCATCTGAAGAGAGAGAGAATAGGACTGACTGTAAGGAGAGTGAGATCCTTCTGAAACCATCTCAACTCACACCTTCACTGTCTCATGGTCCAAAGTTTGTTTGATGACAAAAAATAACATTTAAGTTACTGTGCATTATTCAACGTGTTTCTTTTATTTAGCCTACACTCATTGTTATAAATGAGGTGGACAAAATAATAAAAACACCAGACCTTTTAACACAATGCAGTTCAACAGCAGCACAAACTACATTCCCCAAAACGATCAGTTGAATCAACATCTCTGAAACAGTTCCGACACAAACTGAACATTAGATCCTTCATGAGGGAGGATTTACTGCAGGACTGTTGGTTTTTAAATCCTTCTCTACAAAACAGCAAGGTGTGGTTTATAATGTGTTGGAGGACTGCTGGTTTGAACAAACCACAAAATGGGCTTGCAGCTCTTCATCCACTGCCCTGTTTGAACAAACAGCCACAAAGTAGCAGGAAGTCTATTGCCTCTTTTGGCTCTGAAGCTTGATGTGTCACAACACAGCATAGATGGTTTTGCTTCTCGTACTTTTACATAGAGTTGGAGAAGAAAACAGCAGTGCTTCTGTTTCCTGTGGGAATAATAACAAACATGATTGATTGGTCTCGGACTGTGGAGAGAGGCACCAATATGTTTTTGGAGGCTCCATTTCAAACAAATGGCACCAACTGAGTAAATAGTGCTGACAGCTGCACTGCTAACCTCCCTGAAAATACATTGCATCTCCTGTAGCCGCTTCACAATAAAAGCGGTTCACCAGCGAAAAGCTTTTAATGTGAAACAACAGCAGCAGGAAACAGCTTTCATCTGCAGGAACTTACCACAAGTCTGACATGAGTAAAGCAGTCAGTGAACAGTGAGGTGGGTATCTGATATATGTGAGGACAGAGCTTTCTCTCCCGTCAACGTTTGGAGCAAGACACAGCTTTGGTTTGAGGGGAGAGACCATTACAGGTTGGCCCTGGTCAGTTCTGCTACCAAGCAGAATCACAAAGCAAAGCACTGCTATCCCTTATTGTGAGGCCACAGTGGAAACACATGATCATGGCTCAGCACAGTGCAGTTACAACAAGCTACGGCATTAGATACCGATTCTGACAGATGAGTATGCCACAGATACAGACGTAAGCTTCTGTTAGAAACCAGGGAAGAACAACACTCTGGAGAGCTGAGATGCTTTCAGAGCTGCAGCTTTCAGTGTTAATCTGTGTGCTGGACAGTTTGAACAACCATCCTGTCAGACACAGGTCAAAAGATAACTGCTTCTATCCATCTAAAGATCCAGAAATGTAACAGCCACCGGATTACAGAAGGATGTCCAAGGCACAGGTTTGGTTTGTTGAGAAAGTAGAGTTTTGAAGAGTTACTGAAGCTGTTTTAGCTACTGTAATACTAGCTGGCCAGCTGGTACTTTTAAGTTTTCATTTTGTACTCCGATCATTGATTACAAGTGAGAAGTGACTCCCTTTAGCTGTATGAAGTGTGTCTGTTCTCATGGTAATGCTGCATTCACGTCCTATGAGAATGATCATCAAAACGGCGGCTGTGGCTCAGGAGGTAGAGCGGTCACCCACCAATCGGAAGGTTGCATGCCTAAGTATCCTTGGGCAAGATACTGAACCCTGCTTTGCCCCTGATGTGTCATCGGTGTGTGAATGTGTTAGAAAGCACTTTGTATGTTTAAAAACAAGTGCTGTATGAATGTGTGTGTGAATGGGTGAATGTGATCTGTAGTGTGAAACACTTTGAGTGGTCGATAAGACTAGAAAAGTGCTATATAAGTACAGTCCATTTACCAAAACAACCTGACAGTTATTCATATACTTAAAGAGTCCATGAATGTAGATTTCTGTAAAGATCAGCAGCTCTGCATTTACCCTCTTACTTTTAACACAATGATCACAAATGATGAGATACTGTGATGAAAATCATTTGCTCTGTTAGCTTTATTTAAGAAGAACATTACTTTTTACAGTTGTCTGCATGTCAGCATCAGGGTCTATCCTAATGTTACCCCACACTAAACATCATGTATTTTAGCATTTAACAGCTGAAAGCTAAGGTTAACCCTGTGTGAGTATTTTATTGTTGAAAATGTGGATCCATCGTGTTTTGCATAGGTCGTGAACGCAGCATAAGTGTCCTGTTTGCAGCCATTTCTGCGTATCATTACTGTTTCAGGAAGGAATTACACTGTTGTAAGTGTGAGTCTCTGAGTCTGTAGAAATGCCTCAGTGTGTGACAGTGTCGGTGTCCACAAGCTACATGATTTCAGACCACAAGCAACATAGTCAACAAGTCGCCTCAAGTCATTTCATTCAATTTGTGCAAACAGCCAATCACATCTTCATTGGACCATGCACTGAATGGATGAGCAATAATCTGGTGTTTTCTCAATGCTGCAGATTTAATCCTTATTTAGTTGACTTAAAGCTGCATTCATCAAGAGGTTTTTATCTGGACATGGAATCAAATGTCCACATAAAGTGAATGATTTGACTTGTAAGGATGCAACCACAGAGAATTATCACTAACTCTGCAGGCTTACAGAGCCTGTTAGCCTCTTCTATCTTATTGTTTTGGTTTTACTGCACATCCTATATATATAGTTCAGTCTATGTGCTCTCATCATGCCCAACAGTAAGAAGCTGTTTTCAGCAAACAAGCCCTAAAAGCCACTGGAAACAGGCAACTGTTTGCTAACATGCTTAAAGTATATCCAGGCTGATTGGATGGCAGCTGTGGCCTGAAACTGATTAATGCAGCTTTACAAGACCCACAACAGTGTTCCTGCATGTTTTAGTCCATTTAACTTCATTTCTGCTGACCAACATCTAACAGTGCTTCTCTAGGCTCTGTTTATGCCTGGTATTAATATGCCTCTTGGGTGATGTGATCACAAGTGGACAACTCAAAGTACAGGTGTGAATTTCTCAAAGATACACTGAGGATGCACTGAGACCTGTTCACTCAGACCACATTCAGAGGTGGTTTAGGCGGCATATGGCTACAGTCCTTTAGCAGTGTGTATGTGAATGTGTCCTGGGCTACAGTGAAGGACCCATCCACTCAACTGACATCTTCCCGCTCTATATGTTCATCTGCATACAGAAGAGAGAGAAGAGAAGAGAGATCTGGTCATAAGTGGTCACTGGAGATGCACGTTAATGTGAGACGTGAACAGGACATCAGTCTCAGTGCAGGCATTTCTTCTCATTCATCACCATAAGGTATAAAAATGAACTTTACATATCTTGCCTGAAGTCACCACTGCATGGCAATGTGGTGCAAATCAGTATGCCCCTACAACTGCACTACCACATGATGCAATGTGTTAGGACATGCAAACACATTCGACTACAAATCAAAATTTCACTAATCGATTAATAAATTAATTGTTTGAGCTCTACAGACAGGTTATGAGTCTACATAAGTGGCTGTGTCTGCCTGGAAGACAGAAAATACATTCACGCACAAGAAACAATGCTTTTGGAACATGGTCAGCAGTGAAGTGTAGATGATATATAGTAAACAGGCCAAGACATGCAAAAACTCTGGTATGCTTTTGCATTGGAGAGCATTATGAGAGATATGATCTAAACTGCAAACAAATCCTGTTCCTGTTGCAAACCTTAAAGATATCAGCTCATCGACCTAGGTGCTCACAGTGTGAACAGTGTGCTTCATCCCTCCCATTAACCTCAACTTTTAGTCCATGCCATCAGTGTGTATGTGTGTGCACATATGGAGAAACCTGTGCCTGAATATTGCTGTTGTTGTATAAAACCACTGTCAAAGACATAAGAAAATCACTACACACAGTCATTAAAGCCTGGAATTTAACTAAAAGAAAAGAAAAAGGCAGCAATGTAGTTTTTCCTCAACAACAGCAATATGCCCCCTGGTGCCTGAATCACACTGCACATAATCCAGACGTGTGTGTGTGTGGTAGGGTGAGACCAGTGTGTCTGATAGTGTACACAGGTGGCTGAGTTAGTGCTGAGAACCTCTGATGACCCCTTTAAAGGAGCAGTTAATCTACAAATTCAACATCTGGTC
>BRZM01000303.1:32902-57016 GCA_033238685.1 Lates japonicus | reverse complement strand
CCACTGAAGTGACATTTTGTTTCATTGTTACCCTTGTGGCAGAGGGGTGGGAACAGTGCAGCCAGCGATATTTCAAATAAATAACCCGCTAAGACAGGGTTATCATCAACGGCCTTGCAAAAAGTAACTATAATCAACACATTCGTCACTGCTGTTAACGCTTTGCTGTTGTAAGTTTGTTTAACGCTTTAAGGCTATAAATATAAATTCATAAAGACTGACAATACTAACTCCAACTTTCACGCGTTTTACGCCTATTCACTGAGGTCAAACCAAATGCAGATGTGTACCATGTCCAAGCTAGCAGACAGCTTCACGAACATGGAAACAACGGAGCGGTTATTGCCATTTTACTATGGGAGCTAGCTAATGTAGCTTATCTATACAATCCCCTGGCTACAGTAACGTTAGCCTGTTGCAACATCAAGAGACTGAAACTTACAGGTTGAGTGGGATCATTCACGACTCCATGGAGCCGATCGAAGGTGTACACACCACATGAAAGGTGTCTCTGTCCCATCGGACTGTCATTCGCACTGCGATTAAAAAAATCTTGAAAACGAGTTAGAAGAAAATTATTGTCAAAGAAGCACAGTCGCCTCCACAGCCAGAGTTGCGTCAATGTCGCGACGTTACAGACGTTTCTACCAGATTGCCGGTTGTGCCGCTTACCGGAAATTTAAAAGGTTGACCTAAAATCAAAAGCCTTAAAATAATAGCGTTGATATTTTCGCATTGTTGAGGCAAAATAGTCGCGGATCTCGGCCTGAACACATCTATAATTATTTGTTAATTATATACACATTTATTTACAGGTTGAATTTGAACTCTTTGCTTGCCCCATAACTCTGACCAGAAGAGAGTTAACTGCATTTTAGTCTTGTATTTTAATGAGGTTATTGGATGTTATAAACGGAAGTGCTGTGTAAGACAGTCTACTGCACAATGTTTTGTTTCATCTAGGCTCAGGAGGAAGGACCCATTTCGTGTGGTCAGTGGGTCTCTGTCATATATCATATATATAATTATATTTATATATATATATATATATACACATATATATATATACATATATATATAACCAGCGGATTTTAACTTCATAATATGATCTAATACCGCCCATTAACGGTTTACTTGCTCGAGCAGACGGTGTAGCTATCGTTAGATGACTTCAGTCAGCGTTCTCTCCAGCGGGTGTTACAAACATTTAGCTAACGTCACTGGAAACAGGATATAAAACGCAGCACGAACCAGAAGTGAAAGCAATGGATGTTGATGGCAAGAGAGCCATACGTGTTGATAGCTTCCACTATGGTGTCATTAGTCTTGCCTATGATGGTGCTGTACGGCACTATTAGTACACAGCAGCCAGGTAGCCCAAGCCCAGGTATGACTACTACTAGGTAGACCTTGGCAACTGGACCTGAGCTGCCCAAGAACCCCAGAGCCTTCACCGGGATGTTTGAGTGGCTGTCGACTATATGCTGCTGGTGTTGCAAGGGTACAGAGGTAAATGCATGTACCACTCTTTTATCTAGTTCACTGTCAGAGCAAATTTTCATTTTGCTTACTTGTGGAATTAACATGTTTTGGTAGCCATGAGTATAAGCATTTTACAGCATGTAACTCTAATAGACAACCAGCTGGAAATGTTCATTACCATTTGTGAGTACAAACCCCGAGCGTAAAAGTTACATACTGAGACTTAATGTGTATTTCATCTCAAAGTGATTTGTGAATGTTTACTCCAGGCGAGCTGTGTACTGAGCCATAAATTATCATGCTTTCAAATGTATATTCGTAAGCACTAATTCTAAGGGTATAAACAATCAGCCAGACTGAAACAGTACAAAATGATTTTATATTGCACATTGTGATCTTTTATTCATCCATTCAATGGCTGCAAGCAAAACCACAAAGATACAGGTAAAAGAAAACAAAGAGGGCCAACAGGATTATGTTTGAAACAGCCAGGGAGATCCGTGTCGCCGTGGGTCCAAGAAGGGTAGCTGTTGGTTGGGGTGAGATGAAGAGGATTTGATTCTGATATTGTGACAGAGAGATTGATTGGCCTGAATGACCAAAAAGTTAGAGGTTTAGTTGTTAAGCTGAGATCCGTAAGGATCTCCCAGGGGCATTTTGCAGAACGGCAGGTATAGATGGCACTAATATTTTCATACAAGATCAGATCAGGGATTTAGAGTCAGTCCCCATACCTGCAGTATTTGTGGTCTTTGTGTTCATGTGCTATCAATAGGAAAGCAAGTGTATCCCACAGTCTATTATTAGTCTACCGTAACAGCTCAGCTGTTGGTGGTCATGAGTGTATAAGCTGGCTTTACCACCGTCACTGAATCAATCAACACAAGGAAGTTGGTGTGTATGACATGTGGTTGATCAGTGAATATCATTAATCACATCCAAGCACCATGGCTAATCCTGATACTGAACCCAATGATGGTTACCAAGATCAAGTTTCATATCTGAGCAGCGAGGGTGGTCTGCAGTGTCAGGGCGGCTCTTCATCTTATATGCCCAACCTGAGTAGTTAATGCTGAATGTGCAGGTATTACAGCAGTAGCAAAGAAGTGCACAACAGTGTTAATGTAGCTCACAGACTAACTGGTAAATAATTTAGCCTGGCTGTAGCAGTCACTGCTACACTGTTATAGACCGTCGTACCACAATTGTAGATAGACCATATGTTTTTCGTGGGCTGATACCGATACCCATTATTAGTAGCTAAGGAGGCCGAGAACCATATTTGGAGCCGATATTCATTTGCAGTAAAAAGTGAAAATATTACGCCAAAAATTTTGAATAATACAACCCAACACTTAACTTAGTTTAAATGCTTTTAAGCATATGTTTATTAAACAGCTTTCAGATTTGCAACATAAAGGGTTTTAAATCTTAGACAATAGACATCTTGTTTTAAAATTCTACAAAAGTGTGCAGGGAGCTCCTAGCTCAGCAGCATGTCTTATAAAGTTAACAAAACTTAAACAAATAAATAGCTCCCTAAAGTTTTCTGGCAGTAAAGAAACAAAGTTAACAAATTTGCACAGAGATGTGAGTTCTAAATCAATTAATAGTCCCAATTGAGCAGCACTCAGATTGTGGTGCAAAGCAGAGTTGTTCAGCATGCTCTCCAGGAGACGGCTTCTTGCTCATAAACTGCAGAGACTTCACTGAAGATGCTTCACTTGAATTGGCTGAGGGTGGTGCACAAAGAACAAAGGACAAGCTGAGATGAGTAGTGACTGCAGACAGAGAGACGCTGCCACATCAGGAGCCAAATAATAACCCAGTTTTAAATTGGACTTTATCGCCGGATTAAAAAAAAAAAAAGGCAGAATATTGGTGCCGATAATCTGCCCGGTTGATAATCAGTCTATCCTTACACAATTGTTTATCGCATTGTAGATACCATTTATTTACTGCCTTTGTCAAAGTAGTTAGCTCTGTAAAAGACTTTGGTTAGAGAGTAGAGTCCTCTTTATTTCATACTAGCCTAAGTCTGCTGTGCACAAGTTACAATATATTTATTTATTCATCATGTGCATATTAATGAACCGTGGAAATTAAAGCAGAGGGTGTTCTGAATACATAGAGGAAAAATACTGAATACTGTTACCTGACTATGAAGTAGATAAAAGCATATACTTGTCAGCAGTCTCTTTGGTATGCTTTGTTAGTCCCTGGTCGTAGGGTAGAAAAGTGTTCATTGTTCTATTCCTTTATGGCAACAACCCGATGAAATGTGGACCTTTCTTTGAGTGCAAGTGCATAAAAGCGCCGCTTGATATATCAGTTTGGCTTTTCCCTTTGAGGTGATTATCGTGCCCAAGGTGCTGTGTTCCGTAGCACAGATGGAGATTTCCTCACAACCTGGAACACAACCACCTTGAGAGATGCCTCATGGGATATTTTAGCAGATGAGCCTCATCAAACCCTACTGTGGATCACAGATTTGGGAATGGTTCTTGACAATTGTATCAAACAGTACTATCTGGGAAGCTCCTTCCAGGTAAGGAGTCAGAGTAGGATTCATTTGGTGCTAGGTATTGGTGGTTTACATTAAAGTAATTGGTGTGATATGTAGAATCAGAACAGTCTGTTACTTATAAGGAATATTTTCTGCATGTGTCAGGTGCTTATACACCAGGGAAGGTAGGTTTGGTCAAACCCTCTGCAGTTTGACCAGCCTTCTGAGATCTTCATTCACAGCCTGGGGAAATGTATATTGTGGATGGTGACAGAATGAACAACCGCCCACTGGTTATCTAAAGAGCAGGAGGTGCAGGATGCATGGCGAGAGAGATAAGGCCTGGGTCTAGTTTTTACATCCTCTACAGCGTGACTGTGGACACCGCAGAGGGTGGGTGGCTTCATAGGGGCAATAAGAGAATCCAGGTTTTAACTCGGCCCACTGGGGACTGGCTGGGACATGGGGAGCTGCTTCACTGAGATCGCTCTACTCTGTCCGCATGACCCCAGACAAGAAGTACTTTGTTGTTGTCCAGCTCAACACCACCAGATTTCACTGGATGCACCACCAGTGGGTTTAATAGTGCAGAGGGTTAGTGTGATCCATTATTACAAGTGAAGCCCCACCTGCAGACCTGGACCCAAAGATCAGCTCCAGGTTGAGATTGAGCCCAGCAGGCTGAAATCTCCTTCAGTCTGGAGGAATTTCCTGTAGGCTACACTGGGCTTTAGCTAATTGAAATGGCATGGTTAATATTAAACTGTGCCAACTATAATCATCACCAATTGTTTGAAATGGACTGAAGAGATCACACGACATGTAACCACAAGCCATTCAGAGAAAATCACAAATCAACTTTATGATTGTGGTAAACCTATTAAGATATCTAAGTTAAGATGCAATGTATCCTAACAATTTCCATTTTTTATACTAGTAGCTTGCAACAGCAAATATGTTTAGGAAACAATTCCATCTGGATAACTTATTTTTAAATCAATGAAGGATAATGAAAGTTTGTTTGTAAATGTTCCATTGAGCACATCTTCAAAGCATCAATAACTGACATATTTTTAGTTATCTTACATCTGTTGTAGCAAAGATAGGCGATTATTGTTTTATACAGTGTTTAGGCAACACATAAAATTAAAGCTTAGAAAGCTAGTGTTCTTGCTTTTAATACTACAAAGTCAAGAGTGACTGAAGCATGATAAAGGACTTCACTTTAGTAATGAACCAAAACTCTCCATCTTTCCACACTGTTGTCAAAGCTAATTCTAACCTCAGGTGGGACACCAAACCCTACCTCAGGTGTCCTGTATCAGAAAACATCGCACCACAGACTAGAAATAATGAAGTCATTTTACACTGTGGGAGCCATCTTAGAGTTACAAAAGTATCACATAAAAATAAATGTATCAGACCAGATTCGAACCAACATGCAACCAGAAAACATGGACATGAGGACATCCTACTTTTAATTTAGCCATTTGACATTTCGTGAAATATATGTTATTTGTGACAGAGGCTCACAATGGTCCCAGTCTGTTGTGTCCTTTGACTAAGCATGTGCTGGTTTATAGTTAGAAATATTAGTATTCAATACTACAATGGAATTCAGACCAGTGAAAAATTTCACTGTACAAGTTAAAATTAAAATTACAGTCATTAGTCTTAGGAAAATACCAGTGTGAAGTCTGAAACAAACCACCTACTTTTATAATGAAATAAAATGCAGGTACGAAAACTAGGTCGTCAAGTCAAGTCAAGTCAATTTTATGTTAACTAAACAGAAGTTATCCTTCGAGGCACTGTACATAAAGAAGCAGGTCTAGACCGTACTTTATCTTATAAAATTTACAGAGAGAAACCCAACAGATCCCACCATGAGCAAGCACTAGGCGACTGTGGCAGGAAAACTTTTAAGAGGCAGAAACCTCGAGTGAACCGGACCTGGGTGGGCGCCATCTGCCTCATGACCGGTTGGGTTTAGACAGAAAGAGAGGGGGTGGGGGAATGGGGAGAAAGATAACCTTGCAAATACATGTAGACTAAGTCAAAATGTAAATAGTAGTAGTAATAATAATAATAGTAATAATTATTATTATAGCTAAAGGAATAATACATAACAAAACAATAGCATTAAGGCACTAACACCATCACAATACTCAGTAATGTCATACCCACACGACCATGAGCTGGACCTGAGAGACTCCAGCTCTGGGAGGGCAGAACCCTGCAGTAAGAGAGACAGTAGCAGAGAGAGAGAGAGAGAGAAGCACTGGCCTGGGCACTAATGTGCTTGAGGAAGAACATGTTAAAGTGATGCAACGATATTAAGACAGTTACTAGTAATCTCGTCGGGCAGGGACACGCGATAACATTTAACACTATTAACTTAACTGATGCACTGAGACTGACCCAATCTCACGAGGAAAAAATGGAACCAGAAACAATATGCTAGTTAAAAGTTACAGCAAAGATGAGTTTTTAGTTTGGTTTGTAGTTGCCCCATTGAGTCAGCCTGTCTAATATCATTAGGAGGTTGTTCCAGGAGGAAAGGGGCCTGATAGGAGAAGGCCCTCAGCCTGCTGACTTCTTTTGACTCTGGGGACAGATAGCAGCCCTGCACTCTGAGAACCAGAGCACGGAGGAAGAGTAAGGGTTAAGAAGATCAGATAGGTATGAGGGGGCTAATGCATTTAGAATTTTATAAGTCATTAAGAGAACTTTAAAGTCTGATCTAACATGAATAGGAGCCAAATGGCTGGAGGCTAAAACCGGGTAATATATCAACCTTCTCGAATTGGTCAGCATTCTAGCTGCAGCATTCTGAAACCATTTGCAGACTTTTAGCTAGCAGCACGCCGTAGTCCTGAAAGCAAAACATTACAATAATCCAGTCTAGAAGAAACAAAGGCATGGACTAGAATTTCAGCATTCAAGCCATGTAAAAAGAAGTACAGAAGAAAAAAAAGGTGTCTTTGTAATGTCTTTTAATATGCTGATCAAAGGAAAGAGCATCATGACACCCAGATTTTTGGCTGTTGTATTTTGAGAGATAAATACAGTTGTCATGATATAGTTATGATCGAATCTGGTGTCTATATCGCTACCGGCCACAAACCAGCATCTCAGTTTTGTCTGGAATTAAGAAGAGGGAAGTTTTGAGACATCCAGCTTTAACAGAAGACAAGCAGATCTCTAGTTCCCTAATTTGAGAGGCATTATCAGCCTTTGAGTACATAGAAGGTATCACTAAAGCACAGTGAAAATTAATCCATGACTTGAATAATTTGGCCAAGAGGAGACAGGTGTCTTCACAATAGATAAGGTTATCATATTGTTTGTTGTTCTTAAAAAAAAAAGGTAGTTATCAATAATTGCTGTTTGAAAAATGAACCTATGGGTGATGAGCTTTTCATCATTTTCTGGTTTTGGGAAGTTATTGGCCATTTTTGTTACTTTTCTTGACTTTGCACTGATTGAAAGGATCAGAGCCTCTGAAGCAGAGGTCATCTCCTTTCTTCACTGCAGACACTTTAAACTTAATTCATTTATTCACTCTGAGAAATGTTTTTGCTGTTGTCTGTGTATAGTTCCCTGTCAGTAATCTTGGTGTATCATGACTGTCCTACTGTATATTTCATGTCTCACATGATCACCTGTGTTCTGAGGTGATTATTACTGTGAGAAATGTGTTGTGACAGTTGAACTGTATGTTCAGCAGTCTTTGAGTGACAGAAAACGGTAGGATTATTGCACTCAGTGCAGTGGGAACTAACTTTGCTATGTGCAACTCATTGACTTCTGCTTTCAGGCTGAGGTTTGTGGCTAATTTTAGAGTGTAAATCTAAAATGGGTTTATATCAACAGAGTTAATGGCTCCAGGAAGTTTTAAAACATTTTATTGTTTAAAGAGACACTCAATTTTACACATCAGGAAAAAAGCAGTCTGGGTCACTAACAAGAATGTATGCACTTTGAAAAGATGAGGGTATTTGTCAGGCATGGCAGGTCTAATGAACAGATACTGTTATATTGTAGGAATGATAGGATCCAGTGTTTTTGGAGTTTGATCCTTATTGGGGACTAAAAGTCAGGATATCTTGACCTGTGCTGCTTCAGACATGTCCTTTCTGTTTAATTTGATCCCTCAGTTTGATGGAAGTGCAATACTAAATCACTGGAGCACTCCTCTAATGAGGATGTGATTAATGTTTTTGTTGAGGCCTCTCTCTGAGACACATTTTGTGGTTTTTGTTCTCTTTTTTGTTACTTTCATATATGTTATATTTTAAATCATTCGATCTAGGCATTGGGTTGTTTCTGCTAAACTGTATATGAGGCACTTTGCAATTTGAATTGTCTTAAGATGAGAAATTCCCGTGATATATTTTTATGACCTGATAGTGTTCTATGTTATGCTGAAGGTGTTGTATGTAAAAAAGGCTGTTTGGTTTAAATCACATCTTTTTCCATGGGTATACTGAAATGTGAATGCATGCCTGTCTTGTCATTCAGTGCTTTTGTTTGTAAATTGATACAGTGTGGGAAAATGCTTTTTAAGCCTTCTTTCAATAAACATGTTGAGTTGGCCTGTAACATATCAATCTGTTGTTAACTGTGATTTTGTGGGTTTTAGAATGTGAGTTGGGTGGGGGGTTCAGGCATATATGTACAGTTTGTTTAAAAAGTTTAATTAGTTGTTGTGTTTTTAATTTTAAGTTATTTTAACATTTTTATTTATGGTGTCTCTCAACCTAAAGGTGGACTTAAGATAAAATAAATTGAAATTTATGTATGTCTGTCAGTAATGGTAACCACACCTCCTCTACCTCCTCCTAAACACAGGATTATTATTACTGCTGGATTAGGACTATAGCACACCACTAGATGGAGCTCAGCTCATACCAGTTTATACTTTCTGCTCATATCTTTCTCCATGAAGAGAGAAATCATGATTCATCAGGAATATTGATTCACTGTTGACTAAAGCTAGAGGTGAGTATCAGGTGAATAATATAAATGTTCCTTTTAAATTCAACTATAACCAGAACATAGTTCATACATACATACTGATTACGTACAGTTTAAGTTTATAAACATGTACTGAAGAGCATGTACTGGCCTTTTTCAGAAAGTTTATTGTGTGTGATAACACAGAAATATTCTCAAAAGTTCTCAGTAAAACATTTTTATATTTATAAATATTTACGAATGCATTAATATTTATTTGCAGTACTTCCATTTTTTTTTTTGACAATGTAAAGGTTCAATTCAGTTTTATTTATTAACAGTCAAATCACAATACACATTATCTCCAGGCCCTTTACATTATAGAGAGAAACCACTGCCATCCAGTCTTGTTACAGTTAATTGGCATGTGAGTTCTTATGTTTCTTTAATCCTGGTGACATCTCTGTTGTTTGAGGCCTTGAGAAGTTGTTGGTTGCTTGCTTTTTGAAGGACTGTAGGTATGATGGGGAGGTAGGTAGAGTGGCTCTTTAAGGAAAGGTTAAATTATTGCAACCTTAAAAACCTGAGGTACGTAGTCTGTTCATGTTTAAGGTGTCAGCTAGTCTATAGTTTGACAGTCAAGTAGATAAAGTGGATCCATAAGGACTTAATAATACCATTCTTAAAAGTATGGGTTTATATTTGGGTTTATGGGCCATTAAATAACCACTATTAGTTCTACACATGTAAAATTAGAGTCACTTGTGTTTTAGTAGCTAACAAAGAAAGCTGATTAAACCTGATTAATACATTTGTTTTTGCTTTAATTCATCAACTGCAGAATGTGTGGAATTGCTTGCATACAGATTTCTCAGAGTTGTCACAGCAAGGAAGGTGGATTTATGTACAAATTCAGTATTCTTCAACCAATCACATTTTAAGAAAGCTACACTCACCCTGCATACTCTGCTAATAAGATTTATTATTACCTACAGCCTGTGTACTGCTGCTCGGCTGTCAGCTCTGTTTGAGAGGAAATCTGGGGGCGTCAATGCAAACAACAGTCAAATGTGAACTGAGTCATGACTCATTGAATAAAAGGTAGAACTGGTGAGAGACAGAAAGAAAGAGCAGTTAGAGAGAGAGAGAGAGAGAGAGAGATCTGTACAGATCTGTACAGCAAGCAACTGCCAGAGAGGCAATGGGTGAGATGAGACAGGGTCAGATGAAGAGGGGTTAATACAGTTTAACACAAAACTTAATAACACAGTGGTGTCATTGTCACAGGGCCGTAGTGGCCTTTCAGCACAGGACCAAAAGCAGTGAAGCGAGCGTGGAGAGAAGTGGCAGCACATTAGGATGAGCTGTTGCCTGCTGACTCTGTGTGCTGTAAACGCAGTCAAGAAGTCCCACAGAAATGGGACTCAGAAGGACACCTCCTCTGAGAGCACCTCCTCTGCTAACAACTCTAACACCCTAACACGCTGTACTCACACTTACTGTGAACTTCTTACACTGACCTCCTTGCACTTTGCCTTATTTTACAGATTTAGTACATAGTACTTCAGTGTCTCCAACTGCACTGCTTTAGTCTCACTTGTAAGTCAGAGTAAATGTAAATATAAATGTAATACCACAAGAATTTATAAAATGATTCATAAAGCCATTGCTTATTTAATGTTGTGTGCAGCTTCTGTCAAGTCAGTCCAACCAACTTCACTTTCCACTTTTTTTTCTGCAGTGTTGGTATTTTAGGTTTGTCTTTTGTCATCAGTAGTTTCTTATTAGTTGCTGCAAAGTCTAAGTCTTGTCTAAGACTATTGAATTCTTGTGTCATGTTGGAATAATAATTACTAATGCATATGTCTGTAATATCCGTCACCTGTTTTTGTGTGCTGTACTGTCATTGTTGCTGTAAAGCCTGACCATCAGGGGGCGCCACTTGACAAAGTCTGGCTCTGAAAGCCCTTTTGTATGTGCACCCCACATTCTGTACTTTTTTATACACTCACCAAGCACTTTATTAGGAACACCTGTACTCCTGCTTATTCATACAATTATCCAATGAGCCAATCATGTGCCAGCAGTGCATGAATTAACTAAAACCAAAGTTGTAGTTTGTTGGTCCCTGTTGTAGGTTCTGGAGCTCCTGATCTTAGAGCATCTTCAGCTGCAATGCTTTTGGAAAACACAGCTTAAGCTTGAGAATTTTAGCTGTTGGTTGCAAGATGTTTGTAGGAAACAAGACCCAGGCTCTCCAGGTGCTCAGTGACATGGTGGTTCACCTTACAGAGTTTCTGGCTCAGTAACTCGGGGTGCCACTCCATAAAACCTCACTATAGGAGGAACTCCTTACACACAAAACTCCAATTCGATCATAAATGAGCTCAATTCAAGTTGATGTGTTTTCAAAGAGGGATCTGGTCTGTAGTCAAGGATAATTGATATTTTTTAGGTTCAGTGTCTTGTTGTTACTATTAACGGAGCCTTTCTTAAATTTTTTTTATGGAAACATATTTTTAAGGCTGTATTATTAACTAGACACCATCCAAATGTATCTTAGCTTCACTGAATGTCATTTGTGTTTTGGTAATTTCATTAATTACACAGTTGTAAGGGAGTTGGCGCTTAAAAAAAACAAACAAAAAAACAAAAACAAAACAAAAACAATATGAACTTAGATAGATCCTGTTTTGTTATGTTAGCTTATTGTCTTACAAAAGGGTCCTGTGTCAGTCTAGTTTTACGACCATGGCACCTGCATGTTGTATATTCATGTATAAAGTTGTGTTTGATTAGATTACCACAGACAAAGTCACACATAGACCTCACAGGTGCCCACATGGGAAAATAATGAAACTCCATGCATGGCTGTGTGTATTGTAATTGATGGAAGCTGGGAAGTTGCCCAGGGTCCTTACTGGCCCAGATATCAATCAGTTTGGCCATGCTTTTTGTTTGTTTTTTTCCTTGCTGAGCTGTGTGTGTTTGTATGTCCATTTGAATGTCCATCCAGGGACAGGGATAACAAATTAGCTTTGGCTGAAGATGCTGTAGTATGTAGTATGCAGGGGTAGAAGAATTATTCAGATTAAGATGTAAAATAACACATCATAAAAATACTCCATTATTTGTAAAACCCTGTGTTCAAAACCTTCCTCAAGTAAAAATACATACAATAAGTATTCGCAACAAAATGTGCTTTAAGTGGCCGATCAAAAGGGAAAGTATTCCTGATGCAGATTGGGGCCTTCATTGTTATTGATGCATTAGTATAAACAATTCTTTATTATTGGTCGAGGATGGAGCTAATTTGAACTGTTTTATTTCTAGTAGTTTAAGAATTCAGTACATTTTATAAACTGATCATATGTATTCTATAATAAATGTAATGGAGTAAAAACTTCAATATTTGCCTTCTATGTCGAAAACTCCTGTCCTTCTCTTTGGTGTTCCACACCACTGAACCTCAGGAGGTTCAGATCTGTTCAACAGAAAGCCAATGCATGCTGTTTTAGAGGTTTCCCGCTGCTTTTAAACTCGGGAAAAGAGCTTTCTGCTGCAGGTACTTTTGCTTTTCCTGCTCACTGTGCAGCTGTTGAAGATATGCATGTCCACACCGTCATTCCTGTTGACTTCTGTATAATACAGAGGAATGTAAGTGTAGGAGTGGGCCTATTCTACACACCAGGATGGTGACACCAACACACACTTTTTGCATCCCTGTCCACCTCACACTTTCTCTCTCACACACACTTTTCTTCCTTTCTTCACACTCTCACATAGCTTTTGTTCTCGTGCAGTCCTCTTGTTGTGCTCCTCCTCTATGGTTTCTGCCTTGCTGGCTGTTTTGCTGACAGACTGCAGCTGGATGTCATGGCTGGGATAGAGGCAGGATCCTGAGTGTGTAGGCTGGCCTCAAGAGTCCCTCTGCATGGGGAAAGCCCACACAACACTCCCACACACCCTACACCCGGGATTCCAGTCCCCCCAAGGGCACTTCCTTGTTAGATGCATTCATTTGTTAAATGCATCACATTAAGGATTCACCAAGATTTTACTGAAATTCTTTTTATGTAGGAAGAAGGATAAGAAATGTTGTTAGGCTTAGCCGAAGCTAGCATCATATATTCTATATAAATATATTCTATATTTGTTTTATGGTCAACATACCAAGCTCATATATTTCTCTTGTGGCCACTGAGGACACTGAGGTCTTGTACTCTATATTTTGTGTTTAGCAACATTAGGAGTGTTCTACAACTAACAGCATAGTTCCTAGGCTGTGCTAATACTTCTAGAACTAGCATTTTTCACCAGGATTCAATATTTCTTCACCAGGATTTTATTCCAGCCCTCTTGGAAAAAACATTTAGAATAAAATTGTAATGCTATTTTATAGGTCCCTCATTTCCTTATAATTTCATAGGGGGTTACTAAAAAGAAGTACTATTAACTACTTATAAAGTACCAAATAAAAAAAAATAGAGAAACTAGAGACTGCTAATTTAGCTAGATGTTAGTCAGTTGTGTGCAGCTCCATTTAAATAAAACTTGCTTTCCTGCGACTGTATAATCAGAGGTACCTCCATTTCCACACCTCCTCTGTGTTCTCCTCTGTCAGACACTAACTGGCTTCCTGCTGCACCAGAAATCTACAGGCATGGACATTATTGCTGCTGTGTCGTCATTCCTGTCTTGTCCTGTCAAAGACACAAAAACACCCTGAGATGGACAATACAATGCTGTGTCTGTGTGACAACACAATGACAGCCTCTTTCTGTTTAGAGATGTGGAGTACCATCAGACAGTGGAACAGGACTTTGGTCAGGCTTGCACATCCACAAACTTTAATGGGCATGTCATTTAGGAGTAACTGTGGCCAGACAAACTGTGAAAAACCTCTGCTCTACCATGCTGACTAAGTTCAAGAAAGACGCACAAATATTGCCTTAGCTTGGCACATATGCATTTCTGAAACATTTTTGAGACAGACAAAAACACTGCTAGAATGAGATGGATTTACTGTGTAAGGTCTGGAACAGCAGGGGTGACACACACACACACACACACAGAGAGAGAGAGAGTGAGAGAGAGAGAGAGAGAGAGAGGAGAGAGTTGTCAGGTCTGAGTTGTTATTAATCAACTTAAATAAATGAAATACATAAAAAACATACCGGTCCAGTCTTTAATTAAAATATACCATAAATAAAAAGGAAGGTCATTCACCATGATTCCACTGGACTGGAACCTGAAAGTGATTGACTGATAGGTCTTTTAATACAGTGATAAACTCCTCTGAGGCTACATCCAATTTCTTAAGTCAAGATTTTTGGTCTCGCTGATATTTTCAAACTCACCTGAAAAACACACACAATACTTACTTATATGCATACACCTGTAATTTCAACTCCTCCAACCTGAAAGACCACATAGGTCATTTGCCCTTATGCTTGAATATGACCTATGGAAGCACACCAGCACCAAGCGTACTGAACCTTTGTCATGGTAACAACACTAACTGCAATAACAGTTACTGAGACTTGGATCATTGGAATCTAACACTTTTATCCTTTGCAGAGCATCAATGTTCTCTACAAATTTCATGACTGTATTGTCAGAATATAAATGAAAATTCTGACCTGATGGTGGAACAAAACAGGGTAGCAGGCTGTTAAAAGAATTCCACATTTATTCATCCTCTGATAACCATGAATATCCCATCTATCCAGTAGCTGTGGAGATACATTGCTCTGGACTAATGTGTAGGTCAGCAGGATGGATTGACAGGTCGTCTCTCCGAGATGGCAAAGAAAGCAGCAGAGGGTAACAGGACATGTAGAGCTGCAAGCTGGGAGGAAGCATGGTGTAGTAGTACTAACTGTCACCTGAGAGACAGATGGCTCTCTCTGGTCTACCAGCACTCCCATACATGAGTGCTGGGATATCAGTGTGGTGCTGAAAGTGCACTTGTATTACAATATTTCATAAGATGAAGCTAGGACTAATTTCTTGAAACCTTCCAGCCTTTTCTCAAAACTGTACACACAAAACCCAGTTTGCAAACTACATTCATAAAAAGTCTGACTCTTCTTGCGAAATCAAAGAAAAGCTTCAGATCAGTTTTAACTGCGTTCAAATTCAAACAATGTGTTCAGATCATACACACAGCCAGTCAGAAGAAATGCACTGCTGAGCATTCATTACACACTACATCAAAAATGGCAGAGACAGCGTTCAGAGCAGGTAGCAGTAACACAGTTTACATCTACTTCTTCAGCTTGAACAAAGCTTCATCCACAAAAATGTATTCATGGGGTCTTTTTTAAGACCTTCTTTAAGACTCTGTGTACTTAAAAACAGATACAGTTTTGTAAGTGCTACAGAGAGACAGACTGATGGTTCCCAACCTTTTTTGTCCAGTGTAGTGCAAAGGATGTTTCTGCCTCCTGGACCTTCTCAGAAATCAGAATAGTGTGTAGCGTGTTTTATTATATACACAGAATATTGATTAAAAAATATTCATGTGAATACTTACACAGAAATGATCTACCCTGTCTCAGCCAACCAATGAAAAGAAGATGACTAGAGATGAAGGGGTATAATGGGCGTGTGTATCATTCCTCAGCAGTAGCACAGTATCAGTTCCTGTCTGTGGTTGAACATTAACAGGGTTTCCATCACAGACTGCCACTGTGAATGGGAGTGAATGTAGCTTCAGCTCTCTGCTGCATCCTGATGTCCTGCTGAGGCAGACAGGACACCACCACTGTCTCGTCATCACAGAGCTTCAACAGGATCCTCTGTCTTTGTTTTTCTGGATGGGACAAGACAGGGATGACAACACATCAGCCCTAACGGCCTCGCCTGTAGTTTTCTTCTGCAGCAGGAGCTCAGTCAATGGTCAGCAGAGAGGAAGTGCAGAGGAAGTATGGAGGTGGACCAGAATCATTATACCCAACTTTCAGGCACTTGTCATCAAACAACTTGTTGCCCACATGGTTGCCTACAGTGGTGCTTTGAACAACATCAGGAAGAAGTCACATGTAATCTAGAGTGCAGCTGTTTTTTTAGGGATGTTTCAGTGTGTTTTCCCTCTGAGCAGCTTTTATTATTCATGTCTGTTTTTACTTCCTTTGTTCTCTGTATTGTAATTCTACTACAGCTACTTCTGTCTACCCTCTGACACCTATTACATTACTATTTCAGTACATATTTCTCCCTTTTTAAAGATGAATTGA
Organism: Lates japonicus; assembly: GCA_033238685.1. Lineage (NCBI taxonomy): Eukaryota > Metazoa > Chordata > Actinopteri > Centropomidae > Lates > Lates japonicus. The sequence continues at coordinate 40,828 of BRZM01000303.1, read as the reverse complement.
ATTTATCTATGAATTTATTTGTGGAGATGTACCTTGTCTTGATAGAGGCTCTGTAAGGTTCAAGTGTCATATGCTATACAGATTATAACACAACTGACCTGACTTGCCACTTTAAGAATAAACAGAAGCAAGACTTCATTTTTTTTAACATCTGCCTCTTTTTTGTCTTTCATATCATGTAATAATGGTAACCAGTGGCTTCCTAAGATCATCATTAAAACAAACTCATAAAAACTCATTAAAACATACATAAACAACGGTTACTGTTAATATAATATTTGTAGTAAATGAGACACCACATGGAACAAACTAAAATTCTTTAAATAAAAGGAGCGTTGTATATTAAAAGTATTTACACCAAATTGTGTCACAATTGTAACTAATAAAACCAGCAGTTGTTTAGTACATTTGCAATGCAGGACTATCAGGTTTTTGCTTTTTTTTTTTTTTTTTTTGATAATAGCAACTTCTGGGGTGGACATGAAACGAATGAATGATGAATGAAGTGCAACAAGGTATTGGTGATGAGGCTGGTCTTGTGGTCTGCGTCTTGTCACAGACACACCAAGGTAATCAATCTCTGGGTGTCTTTGTTCTTTGGAAGGGACAAGACAGGAGCGACAGCACCTCAGCCATAATGGCCATGTCTGTAGTTTTGACTTAACTGAGAGAGAGGAAAGTGAAGGGAAGACAGGAATTTGTTGCAATACAAATGAAAAGTCATATACTGCCGGCAACAAAGAGTGTGCTGAGCTGGCGAGAGTTCAAATGGAAAAAAAATAAGCCCCATGTTACAGATACTGAAGGAAAAGTCAGACATGAAGCTGCTGATTCATCAAAAATGCACTTTCAAACATGTCTGTAGCTGTTAGGCTCTGATGTTTTCTTCTGTCTTAGGGCAAAATGACAAATGTGTTTTATTTTAGTCAGAGCCAGAGTTAGCATATAAGGCTAATTTTCATCTGTTTCACCTGGCCAGTTGTTAGAAAAGAAAAACACATATTTTCAAAATGTCAGTGTATATATAAAGAAATTGTTCAGCATTATCAATTAGCCAGACTTAGCATTGAGACTAGAAGAATGGGCAAACGGCTATAGTAGCTCTGTCCAGTGTTAAGAAATAAACCTACCAACAACTCTAAAGTCAATAAGCTATGTAATGCAAAAATCAGGGACTCAAACAACTCACTTAGACAACCTTTGCAATATCTAGAGATGCTACACAGAGGCACTTGATGGACGGATAAACTGTTTGCCAAGAGATAGTTACCACAGTTAACTCCCCATGAAACCTGTCTGTTTGTGTACAGATTAAACCAAAGTCATGTTAATCAGTGAGCTTTAGCAGTGTTTGAAGGCAGAGTCAGGCTCGCTGTTTCATCCTGCTTCTAGTCTGTATGCTAAGCTAACCATGTCCTGACTCCAGCTCATAGACAAACTGACACTAATTCTCTCAGAGAGAAAAAGAATACTTTGATTTTTTTAATTGTTGGACTATTCTGTCAACATTCAAGGTATAATATTTTTTTAGATTAAATTTTTACCAATCTTCTGTACCCAAGCCCAATTGAACAAAAACGACACAGGCATGGACAAGTCACAATGAACTGCCCCTAAACTGTTAACCCTTTCTGTGGTTTAAGATTGTGATTGTGCAGCTCCCAGATGTAAATGTATATGACTGAATATAGATCAGACCAATGGTGACAAAAGATCCTTCCCAGTTTAAAATAAAGGTTACCAGAAGCCCTGCTATTAAGCCTGAGATATCGATTGCTGATAAGTTATGACCAGTGTGTATTGATCCAGCAGGACATGTGTCCACAGCGGTTAGACAAAGAGACACACCTCAGCCCTGACTATGAATTCTTCAAGACAGAGCAAAGAGATAATGAAGTTGTTTCATTATTTATCCTAAGATTGCTCACCATCAAAAATATCTCAAAATTGATTTTTCTAAAAAAGAAATATTTCTTGGTTGCCATAAGTTTCTAAGCATAAAGGACCCATCATGTCTGTAATGCATGGCCATTGTAGCAATAAGTTATGGGAAGCAGATATTGATCTAGCCTATTTTGCAACCACAGGACATTAAGAGAATGTCATGCTATCCATCTGTATGTGACAATGGAAGATGGTGAACTAGCAAAGACTGAGGAATTGTATTCAAAGACCTCATCTAAATGTTGGGTATGGAGGCAATCCATCCTGCTGTACATGGGTATTCTGGGATGTTTCAGAGATCTATGGCTGGACACACATGCAGAGGGACAGGACAACAGCTTGTCTCTGGAAATCATTAAATTGACTATTGTGGAGGAATCTTAATGAAAATCATGAAAAATCATTCACAATTAGCACATGAAATGCACTGTACAAATCCAAGAAGCAAATTAGAGCACATTTGAAGTGATGGAATGAAGCAATACAATGCTCAGATAAATTGAATACATTTTCTCTGCAGCCTCCAAATCATTATGAGGAGACAATGTATTGTCACTCTGACTGGATGTGACATGGAGACAGACAAGTGAATTTTAATCCAGTGAAATCATTGCTAGGATTGCTAGTAGATAAGAAGAGCTCGTAAGACAAAATCAGAAATTAGAAATACACAGTTTATCCTGACATAGTAACTGATAGTTACAGAGGACATGTTAACATATACTGAAAAAACTATCTTGTGAAGGTGCAGATTTCCCTGTGTTGCCACACCCATCCTCCAGTGATACTCATCATGTACCACTGACTATAGAAAATGGCACCATCATAGCTTAGCTTCAGTCTTCACCATGAAATTCTGGCTGCCACCTGGTGTGAATATTCATGTGAAAAGTAGCTATCTGTAGCAGCAACCAGAGTAATTGTGGAAACCCAGCAAAAGTAAAAGAACCCTCTGGGACTGATTTTATGGATTTTTTACAGTCCACCAGCCCATCAGGATTTGTACCGGTAGTCCTTTTGGCCGGCCCCACTATGGAGAGAGCTCCAGGACTTGAGGGGGTTCAAAACTGACAATCAGTCTGCATTATTCCAGCTAGATCGGTAACTAAACCTGCCTACTTACCCCGCTCTGAGATCAGAGTTTCTAGTTCACACTGGCATTTTAACAGTTGTCTCTTGCTTTGGACAGTAGCCAGGCTGTAGCCATGCTGCTAACGCTAACGCTGGCAGGCAGAAACAAACAAACAGATGATTCATTGTCTGTTTGATATTCTGAACTAATAAAATGTTTCCTGGTGGTGACCTCCTAAAATGAGCAGTGGTGAAATTCACTATATTCTTCTGTGTGACAGTAACCAAAACCAACATTAATAGCACTGGAAAACACTATATATATATATATATATATATATATATGGACCATTACCACTTTATTTGTTATATGGTCCATTTCATTAAAATACTGCATATAGACAACTAAGTAAAGTATGTTGAAGTTGAAATCACTGCAAAATTTTAAGTACGTTTACAAAGAAAATGTTGAGAACACAGCAACTGACTCACAAAACTTGTGACGTGACCTGAATTGCTGGTGGTATTGAGTCTTCCAACTTCCATCTTTCCCATCACTCAGTGATGTAGAGTGATTTCACTCCCTCAGTGAAATTTCACCCTAAATGTTTCTTTGGATGCAGATAAAGAATATTATTTCTGGAAAAGGGGATGGATATTGAATAACTACAAAACTAATAAGGGAAATGGTTCTAGGAGTTTCTGTACATTCCTTTATTGTGAAGAGAGGAAGAGATTTTTCTATTTCTGGAGCCCATCAACCTCAGATCACATCATCTTCACAATTTAATATAACAGTAAACACATCAGCATCAGCTCCGAGGCCTCTCTACAGCAGAAACACAACACACACAAAGACTCTCAGCAGAGACATAGGGATTCTTGATGATTTTCTAATAGGGTTTATTCCTCTTCTTGTCATTAGTCAAACAATGACAAATCCATTTGATCTCCGCCGTGTGATGTTATATGAACTTCACTGGGGAAACTGTCTCCTCTCCTGCCCAGATGAGCCTGAAACCTGAACCCTCACACTCCCTTTTTTACTTAATTGAAGCATTGAGAGGCAAATTGAACAATAGCCTGGTGTAATTAAATCTCAGCAATACCCTGTTGTGGTAGTTTAAGCCTGTAATTATGTTTTTGCTGCGCGCCTCTCTCCTGTTCCCCAACAATTAAAACCCGCTAAAGAGCGTTAAGACAGCTGGATCAAGTTCTGCTTAATGCCAGTGTTGTGGTTTTCTAGCCATCCTCCAGTGGCACTGAAATCCAATAAATGGTATAATCGTGGTTCCTTAATGACAAGACGCAGGTGCAGGGTGATTTGTTTTTCTTGATTTGGCATGCAGGATAAGATTTACACAAGACAAAAAGTTCATGTTGCCACAGAAAGAGCTGATGATATGATACTAATGTGTACAATAGCAGTATTTTTAGCTTTACATAAGTCAATACAGTGTGAAATGAACCTTTAGCAGCATAATATTCCCCATAAATACCTTATGTAAGGAAAAGACCATATTTTTACTGAATATTCCCTGAACTGTAGTTGGTACAAAACAGCTTTGAAATGAATGCTAGATTTTTATAAGGGAGCTCCTAGTATTTTTAGATTGAAATATATGAAACCTGATATATAATTAACTGATGTAATACTACATCGTTTTAGTAGTATCAGTGTAAAATGCTGAAGTGAAACTAGAGATTCCAGGTTCTGTTCCAGAAGTAATGGTTCCAATGTGGCCCACGCCGATCTCCTGTGGATGCACTATCTGCTGTCTTTATGAATATGTTGGTTATATCTGATTGTTGGTGTGTTTTGGAAAAATGTGGAGGGGCATACACTGGGTCTGCCAACTGGCTGTAACTATGTAATCGTGGAAGTTTGAGGGTTTGTGAAGGTGTTTGTGGACCAGGAATAGAGCATGGAAAAAATCTCTTTCAAAACACAGCCTCAGCCTCAGCAGTATATTGTGCAGTTCGCTCTGTATGTTTAGATAAGCATGGAACATAAAAAAACAATCTAATGCTACGATTTATTGAATATTTCTGATTTAACCGCCCACAGACAAACATGATTGTTTGTGCTGGCTAATCCAGACATGACTGTAACAATAGCAGGAAAAAGAAGAACACATGGTGTACATGTGTTTTAGATGGTGATGATTCAGACAAAAAAAAAAAGAGGAGACATTAGAAGATTAGATTCTGCTGAAAAAGATTGCAGTGAATTGAACAACCAGTTTAGAGCTGTCAGGTGTACAAAAATATGGCTGGTCTTTCTGTCATTGATATAAACCTAAAAATGTCTTTCAGTATAAATGTTGTGTATCTGTTATGAACAAGTAAAAGATGTCACAGTTGAAAGAATAGGTCTGCAGAAATAAACCCTCAAATTCAACCAGCTGAAACCACCATAGCTAGTCAGTTATGGGAGCTAGTCAGTTTATACTGGATATAATATTTTTCATGTCTTGTTCATCATTTTGTACACACTGCATTTGCTCTAAATCCAGCCTTACATATTTAGTATCTTTGGAAACTTTTGAATGTTCATACTACATTATGTTAATATATTAATGTACAAATGTACTTTCTTCTCTTCTCTTTCTCTTCTCTTCTCTGACAGTGCTAGTTGTTTAACTAGTGTCTGTACAACTGAATGGCATTCAATTATGAGCACTATTATCAGCCTGGAGGTTAGGGCCCTGTCTAATTCACTCCTACTCTGTTGTCACAACATTAAGACCCCCCCCAACCCACCCGCTCCTCTTCTGTTATCTAAGCTACACACATTGGCCATCTGATAATAATACCTGATAATGATGTCTACCCTCTCCCAGCCCCCTCCTCCCTACAACTCATCCCCAGCTAAATGAAAGCACAGAGTGGATGAGCTTCTCCTACGCTGCTTTAACAGCATTAAAGCGTTGGGGCAGGTACGGTTTCCTATCAGTTTTATCCAGGAGAAACACGAGACTCACCAGCATCATTGGCGAGCAGACATAATGTAATCACTCATGAACAAGATGCTTATGTGTGTGTGTGTGTGTGTGTGTGTGCTTGGCAGGGGGTTGTTAGGCCTATATTACATGGAGCAGCAGTTTATTAAGTGAACTTTTGATTTTCTGTGTATGACTGTGTGTGTATCTTGATATGATTTGCATGTTAACTGGTAATTAAAAAGTTAACTCATTTAAGATTTAGGCATCAAAGAGGATTGAAGTCAGAGGTCACACAGTCATACAGCTAGTTGTCAAATATGCAGTGTAGGTGGGATGCAGTGGGTGCATTTCTATATGTCTTTATATGTGTGTGTGTGTGAGAAAGAGAGAGAGAGATAGAGAGAGTGTGTGTGGTTGCTGCAGGATGATATGAGTTATCGTCAAATTCTCACAAAACAGTGTGGGAAGAGTGGAAAGGACGAGAGAGATGGAGGAGGAGATGGAAGGAAAGAGAGAAAATGGGAGAGAGGAGAGGAAGGCAAAAGAGAGAAGCAAAGAAAGAAAAAGAGGAGAGGTGGAAAGAGATGTAGAGCAGGAAGTAGAGGTGGTGGTAAGTTAAAGTGGAGGGAAAGGGTAGGGCTAGAGAGGAAAGACAGGCAGTAGCAGTATGAAAGAGGAGAAAATCGGTAGTGGTAGGGGTTAAATTTACAAATGAAATGGATGGAATGGATGAAAGGTGGCAAAGAAAGGGAGGAAGAGAAAGGAAAGATCAAAAGGTGGGGAGGAGAAGAGATGTGGAGGGAAGTGCAGAAAAGTAAGATCAGACTAGAGGTGCAGGGGAGGAAAACTGAAGAAGAGAGGAAGACAGTGAGAGAAGACAGGGAGAGGAGGAAAGTGGAAGGGAGCAGCAAAAGGAAAAAAGAGGAGGAGCAGTAAAGAGGAGAGGGGATAGATGAGAGGAACAGTAGGATAAAAGAGAATGGGAGATGAGAGAATGAGAAAAAGATGAGGACCCAGCATCAAAATGAAGTGGACACCCAAGGTGGCAAAGACATGGAGGAGGAGACAAGCAGAAAAGGAGGGAAAAAAGGTGGAGAAATAGAAAGGGAGAGAGTGGCTTAAAAGAGAGAGGTGGTGAAGAGGCATGATATGAGAGAGAAAAGAGGATGGAGAGAGGAAAGAGGAAAGAAGTGGGATGAGAGTGAGCCTCTTTATCTGTGGCCTTCTGGGTCCTGTCATAAAACCCTTCCAGTGGCCATTATACTCCACAGTACTCCACATTGTGTGTGTGTGTGTGTGTGTGTCCTGAAGAGGGCTGTTTGCAGTTCGTGGAGCAATTTTGTACTTTGGCTTTTTTGTCCCTGTGGTTGTGCGTCACTGATAACCTCCATTAAGTCATCATTGTTTATTTGCATTGAATAAGACATCAAGTCAGGTTTTATCTGCTCTAAGGGCTGTATGAACCTAACATACATATGTGAGGTTGACAGAGTTACTGATCCAAGACTCAACGATTAGACACTCAGAGTGTTGGTTTAATACAGTCTAGTACAGAACACACTGCTGTCACGGTCCAAGAGACCTCCAGCTCCTACCCACAGTCTGGAACAAAACACTCAGTACACTGCTGTCTGCTTATGGAGCTACCCTCCACACACTGGTAATGGTGCAATCACAGAGAGCAATCTACAACTGAGAGCGTGGAAACCATAATGTGCAGCAGTGTGTATGTTTTTGTTGTTTAGGGAAGTTCAAGATCAAATAGTCAAAAAAATAATCTCCTTTCCTAACCACTTTTCCTTGACCTCAATAGACCTTTATCAAGTCAAGGAAAGATGCAAGAAATTGATAAGGAATTAGGAAAAGAGAACACACTTACAGCCACAGATGTTTGTTTTTTTTAACTAACTTTATTTACTACACATGGAAGACATGTACAGAGACAAACTCTGTGTAGTGCTGTAGG